>CAUYUJ010017245.1:0-53292 GCA_963575745.1 Prorocentrum cordatum | reverse complement strand
AAACTGTCGCCACTTTCGAGGGCTGCTGGGGGCCCAGCGGAGTGACGCCCTACGGGGATTCAGATTAGACCTCGCCATTCCTGGGGGGCTGCGATCTGTGAAACTGTCGCCACTTTCGAGGGCTGCTGGGGGGCCCAGCGGAGTGACGCCCTACGGGGATTCAGATTAGACCTCGCCATCCCTGGGGGGCTGCGATCTGTGAAACTGTCGCCACTTTCGAAGGCTGCGTGGGGGGCCCAGCGGAGTGACGCCCTACGGGGATTCAGATTGGACCTCGCCATCCCTGGGGGGCTGCGATCTGTGAAACTGTCGCCACTTTCGAAGGCTGCTGTGGGGCCAGCGGAGTGACGTCCTACGGGGACTCAGATTAGACCTCGCCAGCGCTGGGGGGCTGCGATCTGTGAAACTGTCGCCACTTTCGAGGGCTGCTGTGGGGCCCATGAATCTGTCGCCGCTTTCGAGACCTGCTGCGGGGTCCAGCATAGTGACGTCCTACGCGGACGCAGATTGGACCCGTCATTCTACTTCGATTATCCCGCATCTGCGATCGACTGTATGTGTGCGAGGAACTAGACATGGAGTGGTCTGGCACTGACTGACGTCAAATCGTCGTGTGCCAGTGTCTCCTGGGGTGGCGCCTGATGTGCATGCAGCTCGTCGGCGCTGCGACTCGAGCTGGCGGTCGTCCTTCGGACCCGCAGAAACATCTGCTGAGCTCGATGAGCTAGGGGAACTACAGGAAAGAAGTGCAGGAAACGGAGGCCTGTCATGCACTCGCCGATACCTCGTTGCTCTGTCATCGTCTTTGCTGTTGCATGATCCTTATCTGGCCTGCCGGCGCCGCGGCTCGAGCTGGCGGTCGCCCTTCGGGCCCGCGGGAACATCTTCTGAGACAAGTGGACGCCGCCGCCTTACTTGCAGGCAGCGCATTGAATTCGCGGACAGCAGCATGGCAGACCGCAGTGAGATCCTCAGTCGCGCGGTGTTGCCAAGCCTGGTGGAGACGCGCGTGATCGACCTGAAGTCCCAATCGCGCGTGCACTGTACCTGCGTGGCGTTCAGGCACGCGCGTGATGCTGCTCGCTCCACGTTCAACCAGTACGTCGCCACTGCAACTTTGGACGATGGACAACCGATTGATGATACGCGACCCCGGCCTTGAGTTTCTTTCCCGCGGGCCGCCCGCAGACATGGCGGCGCGCCTGCGAGCGTTCAGCTCCCGCGCTGAAATGTGCGGGAAGGAGGCGGAGAAGCTAGCGGGTAGCTACGCCTCGCTCGTTCCTTGCACTCTAAACAAATTTTATCATGTGGAACTCTGCGACGACATGGCGCAGGCAGCGCTGCGGGTTTAGCTCGCACTTGAAAAACGCGGCAGTCTTCTGTCTCCTCCCGCCACTTTCATCGTCGTCCTATTCCCCGCCCCACCTTCTCCATGCATGCTGCTGCTTCCGCGATGGCCTTTTCGCCCCCCCCCCGCCCTCCATTCCATCCCTCTCCTACCCCTCGTTCCCGTGCCCGTTCTTCTTCGATCCTGGGGCCTCAAGCCTCGTTCTTTCGATCGTCGTCCTGTGAATCGTGCAGCGCATGCGCATCCCATGTAGCTTGCACAGCAAATCGCCGCGTCTACACTGTCGTTGTTCCTGCTAATGTTGGCATACTCCTCTTGCCACTTGATGCACGTGGGTTGGGTACGTCGCAGGGTAATTTTTCCCAACCCTCCTGCGTTGGGCACTCGTTTTGAATAGAGCACTGTGGTCTCCACCTTCCTCCCGCCTCCTCCCGCCCCCTCTCCTCCTCTCTTCGTTCCTGCTCTCCTCTCTTGCTTCCCTTCTCCTCCTCTCTTTGCTCGTCCTCTTCTCGCTTGCCTTTTACCTAGCTTGCCCCTCGCCATCCCTGGGGGGCGGCGATCTGCGAGACTGTCGTCACTTTCGAGGGCTGCTGGGGTGGCCAGCGGAATGACGCCCCACGGGGACTCAGATTAGACCTCGCCATCCCTGGGGGGCTGCGATCTGTGAAACTGTTGCCACTTTCGAGGACTGCTGGGGTGGCCAGCGGAGTGACGCCCTACGGGGACTCAGATTAGACCTCGCCGTCCCTGGGGGGCTGCGATCTGCGAAACTGTCGCCGCTTTCGAGGGCTGCTGGGGTGGCCAGCGGAGTGACGCCCTACGGGGACTCAGATTAGACCTCGCCATCCCTGGGGGGCTGCGACTGTGAAACTATCGCCACTTTCGAAGGCTGCTGGGGTGGCCAGCGGAGTGACGCCCTACGGGGACTCAGATTAGACCTCGCCATCCCTGGGGGGCTGCGATCTGTGAAACTGTCGCCACTTTCGAAGGCGGCTGGGGTGGCCAGCGGAGTGACGCCCCACGGGGACTTATATTAGACCTCGCCATCTCTGGGGGGCTGCGATCTGCGAAACTGTCGCACTTTCGAGGGCTGCTGGGGTGGCCAGCGGAGTGACGCCCTACGGGGACTCAAATTAAACCTCGCCATCCCTGGGCGGCTGCGATCTGTGAAACTGTCGCCACTTTCGAGGGCTGCTGGGGGCCCAGCGGAGTGACCCTACGGGGATTCAGATAGACCTCGCCATCCCTGGGGGGCTGCGATCTGTGAAAACTGTCGCCACTTTCGAGCTGCTGGGGGCCCAGCGGGAGTGACGGCCTACGGGATTCAGATCTTAGACCTCGCCACATCCTGGGGGGCTTGCGATCTGTGAAACTGTCGCCACTTTCGAGGGATGCTGGGGGGCCCAGCGGAGTGACGCCCTACGGGGACTCAGATTAGACCTCGCCATCCCTGGGGGGCTGCGATCTGTGAAACTGTCGCCACTTTCGAGGGCTGCTGGGGTGCCCAGCGGAGTGACGCCCTACGGGGACTCAGATTAGACCTCGCCATCCCTGGGGGGCTGCGATCTGTGAAACTGTCGCCACTTTCGAGGGCTGCTGGGGGGCCCAGAGGAGTGACGCCCTACGGGGACTCAGATTAGACCTCGCCATCCCTGGGGGGCTGCGATCTGTGAAACTGTCGCCACTTTCGAGGGCTGCTGGGGGGGCCGACGGAGGAAGTCCTTACGGGGTGCTCGGGGCTACCTCGCCAGCGTGTATGGGGGCTGCGAATTGTGATGAAAGTCGCCACTTTTGAGGGTTGCTGCTGTGGGGCCCTATGAAACTGTCGCATTTCGAGGCCTGCTGCGGGGTCAGCATAGTGACGTCCTACGCAGGACGCAGATTGGACCGTCATTCTACTTCGATTATCCGCATTCTGCGAATCGAATCTGTATGCCAATTTTGTTTTGTTACTGTATGTGTGCGAGGAAATAGACATGGAGTGGTCATGGCACTGACAGACGTCGAATCGTTGGTTATTGACAGTGTTCTCGTGCTTGTGCATCCTGTGGATTGCACCATGGCACGTTGCGACTTGAGATGGCCCCGGTTGTCTTCGGCCGCAAGAAACACTGCTGAGCTCGAGAGCTAGGGGAATACAGGAAGAAATAAGTGCGGAAACGGATAGGACGTCATGCACTCGCCGATACCTCGTTGCTCTGTCATCGTCTTTGCTGTTGCATGATCCTTATCTGGCCTGCCGGCGCCGCGGCTCGAGCTTGCGGTCGCCCTTCGGGCCCGCGGGAACATCTTCTGAGACAAGTGGACGCCGCCGCCTTACTTGCAGGCAGCGCATTGCATTCGCGGACAGCAGCATGGCAGACCGCAGTGAGATCCTCAGTCGCGTGGTGTTGCCAAGCCTGGTGGGGACGCGCGTGATCGACCTGAAGTCTCAATCGCGCGTGCACTGTACCTGCGTGGCGTTCAGGCACGCGCGTGATGCTGCTCGCTCCGCGTTCAACCAGTACGTCGCCAGTGCGACTTTGGACGATGGACAACCGATTGATGATACGCGACCCCGGCCTTGAGTTTCTTTCCCGCGGGCCGCCCGCAGACCTGGCGGCGCGCCCGCGAGCGTTCAGCTCCCGCGCTGAAATGCGCGGGAAGGAGGCGGAGAAGCTAGCGGGCGAGCTACGCCTCGCTCGTTCCTTGCACTCTAAACAAGTTTTATCATGTTGAACTCTGCGACGACATGGCGCAGGCAACGCTGCGGGTTTAGCTCGCGCTTGAAAAACGCGGCAGTCTTCTGTCTCCTCCCGCCACTTTCATCGTCGTCCTATTCCCCGCCTCACCTTCTCCATGCATGCTGCTGCTTCCGCGATGGCCTTTCGCCCCCCCCGCCCTCCATTCCATCCCTCTCCTACCCCTCGTTCCCGTGCCCGTTCTTCTTCGATGCTGGGGCCTCAAGCCTCGTTCTTTCGATTGTCGTCCTGTGAATCGTGCAGCGCATGCGCATCCCATGTAGCTTGCACAGCAAATCGCCGCGTCTACACTGTCGTTGTTCCTGCTAATGTTGGCATACTCCTCTTGCCATTTGATGCACGTGGGTTGGGTACGTCGCAGGGTATTTCCCAACCCTCCTGCGTTGGGTACTCGTTTTGAATAGAGCACTGCGGTCTCCACCTTCCTTCCTTCCTTCCTTCCTTCCTTCCTTCCCGCCTGCCTCCCGCCTCCTCCCTGGTGGGGCTGCGATCTGCGAGACTGTCGTCACTTTCGAGGGCTGCTGGGGGGCCCAGCGGAGTGACGCCCTACGGGGGCTCAGATTAGACCTCGCCATCCCTGGGGGGCTGCGATCTGTGAAACTGTCGCCACTTTCGAGGCTGCTGGGGGGCCCAACGGAGTGACGCCCTACGGGGATTCAGATTAGACCTCGCCATCCCTGGGGGGCTGCGATCTGTGAAACTGTCGCCACTTTCGAGGCCTGCTGGGGGGCCCAGCGGAGTGACGCCCTACGGGGATTCTGATTAGACCTCGCCACATGGGGCGGCCGGCGCGATCTGTGAAACTGTCGCCATTTTCGAAGCCTGCTGGGGGGGCCCAGCAAAGTGAGGGCGACGCGCAGATTCAAAGTAGACCTCGCCGTCCCTGGGGGGGGTGCGATCTGTGAAACTGCCGCCATTTTCGAGACCTGCGGGGGGGCCCAGCACCGTGAGGGCGACGCGCAGATTCAAATTAGACCTCGCCATCCCTGGGGGGGCTGCGATATGTGAAACTGTCACCATTTTCGAGGCCTGCTGGGAGGCCCCAGCGGAGTGACGCCCTACGGCCGACGGGTGAGAACCTCGCCATTCTGTGGGGCTTGCGATCTGTGAACCTGCTCGCACTTTCGAGGGCGGCTGGGGCGCGGCCCAGCGGAGTGACGCCCACCCAGATTCAGATTTAGACCTCGCCATCCCTGGGGGGCCTGCGATCTGTGAAACTGTCGCCACTTTCGAGGGCTGCTGGGGGGCCCAACACAGTGGGTACCCACGGCGGATTCAAATGGGACCTCGCCATCCCTGGGGGGCTGCGATCTGTGAAACTGTCGCCACTTTCGAAGGCTGCTGGGGGGCCAGCGGAGTGACGTCCTACGGGGACTCAGATTAGACCTCGCCAGCGATGGGGGGCTACGATCTGTGAAACTGTCGCCACTTTCGAGGGCTGCTGTGGGGCCCATGAAACTGTCGCCACTTTCGAGACCTGCTGCGGGGTCCAGCATAGTGACTTCCTACGCGGACGCAGATTGGACCCGTCATTCTACCTCGATTATCCCGCATCTGCGATCGACTGTATGTGTGCGAGGAACTAGACATGGAGTGGTCTGGCACTGACTGACGTCAAATCGTTGTGTGCCAGTGTCTCCTGGGGTGTTGCCTGATGTGCATGCAGCTCGTCGGCGCTGCGACTCGAGCTGGCGGTCGTCCTTCGGACCCGCAGAAACATCTGCTGAGCTCGATGAGCTAGTTGAACTACAGGAAAGAAGTGCAGGAAACGGAGGCCTGTCATGCACTCGCCGGTACCTCGTTGCTCTGTCATCGTCTTTGTTGCATGTTGCATGATCCTTATCTGGCCTGCCGGCGCCGCGGCTCGAGCTGGCGGTCGCCCTTCGGGCCCGCGGGAACATCTTCTGAGACAAGTGGACGCCGCCGCCTTACTTGCAGGCAGCGCATTGCATTCGCGGACAGCAGCATGGCAGACCGCAATGAGATCCTCAGTCGCGTGGTGTTGCCAAGCCTGGTGGAGACGCGCGTGATCGACCTGAAGTCCCAATCGCGCGTGCACTGTACCTGCGTGGCGTTCAGGCACGCGCGTGATGCTGCTCGCTCCGCGTTCAACAAGTACGTCGCCAGTGCAACTTTGGACGATGGACAACCGATTGATGATACGCGACCCCGGCCTTGAGTTTCTTTCCCGCGGGCCGCCCGCAGACCTGGCGGCGCGCCTGCGAGCGCTCAGCTCCCGCGCTGAAATGCGCGGGAAGGAGGCGGAGAAGCTAGCGGGCGAGCTACGCCTCGCTCGTTCCTTGCACTCTAAACAAGTTTTATCATGTGGAACTCTGCGACGACATGGCGCAGGCAGCGCTGCGGGTTTGCGCGCGCTTGAAAAGCGGCGTCTTCGTCTCCCCCGCCACTTTATCGTCGTCTTATTCCCGCCCACCTTCTCCCCAGGCATGCTGCTGCTTCGCACGATGGCCTTTCCCCCCCCGCCTCCATTCCATCCTCTCCTACCCCCTCGTTCCGTGCCCCGTGTCTTCTTCGATCCTGGGGGTCAAGCTCGTTCTTTCGACTCGTGTCTGTGAATTCGTGGCAAAAACCGCATTGCGCATCCCATGTACTTGCACAGCAAATCGGTATGTTTATATGATGGTTCGTTCCTCTAATGTTGCCCCGCCGCTTGCCATTGATGCGAGTGGGTTTTGGGTACGTCGCAGGAGTTTTGTTCTCGGGTGCAGTCCTGCGTTGGGTACTCGTTTTGAATAGAGCACTGTGGTCTCCACCTCCTCCTCCTCCCGCCTCCTCTCTCCCCTCTTCGTCTCGCTTGCCTTTTACCAACCTAGCTTGCCGCTCGCCATCCCTGGGGGGCGGCGATCTGTGAAACTGTCGCCAGTTTCGAGGGTTGCTGGGGTGGCCAGCGGAGTGGCGCCCCACGGGGACTCAGATTAGACCTCGCCGTCTCTGGGGGGCTGCGATCTGTGAAACTGTCGCCAGTTTCGAGGGTTGCTGGGGTGGCCAGCGGAGTGACGCCCCACGGGGATTCATATTAGACCTCGCCATCCGTGGGGGGCTGCGATCTGTGAAACTGTCGCCACTTTCGATTCGAGGCCTGCTGGGGTGGCCAGCGGAGTGACGCCCTACGGGGACTCAGATTAGCCCCCGCCATCCCTGGGGGGCTGCGATCTGCGAAATTGTCGCTAGTTTCGAGGGCGGCAGGGGTGGCCAGCGGAGTGACGCCCCACGGGGACTCAGATTAGACCTCGCCATCCCTGGGGGGCTGCGATCTGCGAAACTGTCGCCGCTTTCGAGGGCTGCTGGGGTGGCCAGCGGAGTGACGCCCCACGGGGACTCAGATTAGACCTCGCCATCCCTGGGGGCTTGCGATCTGGTGAAAACTGTCGCCACTTTTCGAGGGCTGTCTGGGTGGCCAGCGGACGTGACGGTGCCAGGGGATGTCAGATTAGACCTCCATCCTGGGGGGCTGCGATCTGTGAAACTGTCGACCACTTCGAAGGGCTGGGGGGGGCCGGCGGGAGTGACGCCCCCACGACGCCTTAGATTTAGACCTCGCCATTCTCTGGGGGGCTGCGATCTGCGAAATGTCGCCACTTTCGAGGGCTGCTGAGGGGCCCAGCACAGTGGGTACCCGCCATCCCTGGGGGGCTGCGATCTGTGAAACTGTCGCCACTTTCGAGGGCTGCTGGGGGGCCCAGCGGAGTGACGCCCTACGGGGATTCAGATTAGACCTCGCCATCCCTGGGGGGCTGCGATCTGTGAAACTGTCGCCACTTTCGAGGGCTGCTGGGGGGCCCAGCGGAGTGACGCCCTACGGGGATTCAGATTAGACCTCGCCATCCCTGGGGGGCTGCGATCTGTGAAACTGTCGCCACTTTCGAGGGCTGCTGGGGGGCCCAGCGGAGCGACGCCCTACGGGGACTCAGATTAGACCTCGCCATCCCTGGGGGGCTGCGATCTGTGAAACTGTCGCCACTTTCGAGGGCTGCTGGGGGGCCCAGCGGAGTGACGCCCTACGGGGATTCAGATTAGACCTCGCCATTCCTGGGGGGCTGCGATCTGTGAAACTGTCGCCACTTTCGAGGGCTGCTGGGGGGCCCAGCGGAGTGACGCCCTACGGGGATTCAGATTAAACCTCGCCATCCCTGGGGGGCTGCGATCTGTGAAACTGTCGCCACTTTCGAAGGCTGCGTGGGGGGCCCAGCGGAGTGACGCCCTACGGGGATACAGATTAGACCTCGCCATCCCTGGGGGGCTGCGATCTGTGAAACTGTCGCCACTTTCGAAGGCTGCTGGGGGGCCAGCGGAGTGACGTCCTACGGGGACTCAGATTAGACCTCGCCAGCGCTGGGGGGCTACGATCTGTGAAACTGTCGCCACTTTCGAGGGCTGCTGTGGGGCCCATGAAACTGTCGCCACTTTCGAGACCTGCTGCGGGGTCCAGCATAGTGACGTCCTACGCGGACGCAGATTGGACCCGTCATTCTACTTCGATTATCCCGCATCTGCGATCGACTGTATGTGTGCGAGGAACTAGACATGGAGTGGTCTGGCACTGACTGACGTCAAATCGTTGTGTGCCAGTGTCTCCTGGGGTGTTGCCTGATGTGGATGCAGCTCGTCGGCGCTGCGACTCGAGCTGGCGGTCGTCCTTCGGACCCGCAGAAACATCTGCTGAGCTCGATGAGCTAGGGGAACTACAGGAAAGAAGTGCAGGAAACGGAGGCCGGTCATGCACTCGCCGATACCTCGTTGCTCTGTCATCGTCTTTGCTGTTGCATGATCCTTATCTGGCCTGCCGGCGCCGCGGCTCGAGCTGGCGGTCGCCCTTCGGGCCCGCGGGAACATCTTCTGAGACAAGTGGACGCCGCCGCCTTACTTGCAGGCAGCGCATTGCATTCGCGGACAGCAGCATGGCAGACCGCAGTGAGATCCTCAGTCGCGCGGTGTTGCCAAGCCTGGTGGAGACGCGCGTGATCGACCTGAAGTCCCAATCGCGCGTGCACTGTACCTGCGTGGCGTTCAGGCACGCGCGCGATGCTGCTCGCTCCGCGTTCAACCAGTACGTCGCCAGTGCAACTTTGGACGATGGACAACCGATTGATGATACGCGACCCCGGCCGTGATTTTCTTTCCCGCGGGCCGCCCGCAGACCTGGCGGCGCGCCTGCGAGCGTTCAGCTCCCGCGCTGAAATGTGCGGGAAGGAGGCGGAGAAGCTAGCGGGCGAGCTACGCCTCGCTCGTTCCTTGCACTCTAAACAAGTTTTATCATGTGGAACTCTGCGACGACATGGCGCAGGCAGCGCTGCGGGTTTAGCTCGCACTTGAAAAACGCGGCAGTCTTCTGTCTCCTCCCGCCACTTTCATCGTCGTCCTATTCCCCGCCTCACCTTCTCCACGCATGCTGCTGCTTCCGCGATGGCCTTTCGCCCCCCCCGCCCTCCATTCCATCCCTCTCCTACCCCATCGTTCCCGTACCCGTTCTTCTTCGATCCTGGGGCCTCAAGCCTCGTTCTTTCGATCGTCGCCCTGTGAATCGTGCGACGCACGCGCATCCCATGTAGCTTGCACAGCAAATCGCCGCGTCTACACTGTCGTTGTTCCTGCTAATGTTGGCATACTCCTCTTGCCATTTGATGCACGTGGGTTGGGTACGTCGCAAGGTAACGTATCTCATCTTAGCCTAGCTTAGCTTAGCTCAGCTTTGCTTAGCTGAGCTTAGCTTATCTCAGCTCAGTTTAGCTTAGTTTAGCTGAGCCTAGTCTAGCTTAGCTTGGCTTAACTTAGCTTATCTTATATCATCTCATCTTAGCTTAGCTTAGCTATCTTAGCTTAGCCTAGCTTAGCTTAGCTTATGCTGCTTTCCTAGGGTCTCCAACTCCTAGGTCGGGTCGCACTGGGGTAATTTGTCATTGGTGAAGGGACGCTCGAGGTTAGTGAGGGAAGGAGAGGGAAGACTACATGCAACTTAGCAGAGGCCGGACGGGACAGCGGCATCCACAGGCCAAACGCCTGCATGCTCTAGGAGTTCAGAGTCCTCGATCGGTGGCTCGACCGAGGAGGCTAAAGTAGATAGTAGGCGATTATGCGCCCCACGCGGCTCACCATGTTGTGACTGCCTCATATGTGCATCCGATTCACGACCTGTCACTGACTGAATGAATGCTCACCGCTTTTTTCGCAGCTGATGCCCCACTCCGCGAGCTCAGACACAAGAGGTTAGACTTCGATTTGACCAATGCCAGGCTCTTGTGTCTTCACTGTCTCCCAGACCTCACCCTGGCCGATGATCTGGAGGACACCCTTGAATCTATTGACACCTCAACGACATCTTCCACCTTGCTACTTGGGGCTCTTCTTGATCTCCTGCAGGAATGGCTCATATATCTTATTGGATGCCCTCTGTCGTTCACGAACATTCAATGGAAGGTCTTGCCGACAACGAACGGGAGCTGTTTTGCTGGTACGAGGATCGCTCCATTCATGCCCTCCTGTCTCATTGCATGCACTTTGGAACACCTTGGCCGCCACAGCGGTAGGAAACTTCAACTTATATGACTGTGAAGCTCCATGAAAGGTCGCTTCCACATTCTCCAGAAGATGCTGAAACCGACGAACGATGAGTGTCTCGTAATGTACATGTCGCTGCTCCCGCAGCAAAGGCCGTGGAAATGTGCCAATGTAGCGGACCGTGGCATCGATCGGTAATTGCTGCCGTGCGCCATGCCCACCGACTGTACTGGCACCATCTGAGACATCTGATGTCGCCGAACCTGTGTTCTGAGAGACGTTTTTGACCTGCTCCGCCAAGTGCGTGATCTCTTCCCTCCGCATTCATCTGACACTGTTGCGCAATCATTGTGTTCTGCACCTCCGTGACCTACTGCGTATGCGTGGTCAACTGCTTCTGGATCGTATCGACAGATTGGTCTAACTTCATGAAGATAGAATTCCGCTGTTCTTGCATCACCTCCCTCATGTCACTGAGAATGTCTTCATTGCTGCCATTCTGATCACTAAGTTTGAATCTCTCTGGCTTTCGTTGACGACGAGAAGAAGATGAGTCACTGAACATTGGATCACTCATGTTGCTGCCACTTGATCGACTCCCACTCCGACTGCTGCTACTGGACTCACGAGACTCAGACCTGCGCGATGTCTTTGTGGTCTTTCCATGGCGCACTCTCGTGCTGACACTGCGACTCTGGGATCGACCGTCCACTTTCCCCATAACTTAGAGAGACGCTCAGGTGTGAGGTAGCACAGCCCCCGCCTGCGCCAGCGGGAGGGGTAAGAATGCCGCGCGCTTTGGGGCACGGCTGGAGAAGATTGCGAGGCCTAGCCTCAGAACGCTCGGGCCAATCCCTTGGCAGCGTCCAAGCCTGAGCCAAAATTGCTTGAGCCAAATGGCTTGAGCCAAAATGGCTACGGAGGAGGAGGAGGAAGAGGAGTTGGAGGAGGAGGAGGAGGAGGAGGAGGAGGAGGAGGAGGAGGAGGAGGAGGAGGAGGAGGAGGAGGGGGCGAAGGATGGGAGCAGGAGGAGGAGGACGAGGAGGAGGAGGAGGAGGGGCAACGATTGGGGGGGCTGGCATCTGGGGGACACATCGACCTATAGAATCGGCGATGCGTCGGCGATGGGCCCCTCGGTAGCGCCTCCGCAGGCTCCTGGGCAGGCCGGGGCTATCAGACCCGTGTTCGGCGGTCCACGGGCGATCGGTGGTTTCGGTCGTCAGTATCGGGGTGCCCATAGGGAACGCTGGCACCGAAGATAGACAAAGCTGCACAAAGAAACGGCAGCCGAGCAGATACCCCAAGTGGGGTAGTTGAAATAGCCCGGGCGATCGGGGGTCCGTGCATCCCCCCCTGTGCCCCAGCGCCGATGCTTCGCGAGGCGGCTCGACGTGGAGCCCGGATTTCTCAGCGCCGGCGGGGGCGATGAATCGCCGAGGCCGCCGATAGAGAGAGAGAGAGAGGGAGAAAGAGAGAGAGAGAGAGAGACACCGCATCAGCCGCATCAGGCGCGGTCCCCGGAAGTCCCGACCCTCTCCCCGGGATGGGTTTTCCACCCCGCATGAATTGCTTGACGGCCCCTGGGCCCAGCGAGGGCCTCCAGAGCCCGAGAAGGGCCCCCAAGCTTCCCGCGGTTATTTGGTTACGACGCGATCCTGTCGGGGCCCATCCTCGCCCTGTCGTTGCCCCTGACCTCCCCCCCACCCACCCCGCCACCGGCCTTCGGCTTGGAGGCCAGTTTCGGCGCGGGCGCGAACGCCTTTCCTGATGGAAAGGCCACCCTCTCCCTGGCCCCTTCGAGGGGGGAGGGACAAGCGAAGGAAGAGGATAGCCAGTCACGAACTTACCCCTATCCCTGAGATTCGCAGTATCTTAAGGATGCGCCCTCAGAAACAAAGAAAATCCGTAAGGTCGGCGCACAAATCAAGCGATGCCACTCATAGGGATAGCGATATGCTCCAGGCTGGTAAGAGGAGGATCGGGACTTTTGAATTTGCTTCAACGCTTATGAGACCCCCAGTGACATCCAGGGGCCTCCAGAGACTTCCAGAGAGAAGTACGGCGGAGGGCCAGCATGTACCGCACGAAAGCACACTTTCCGCACAAGCGCACACTTTACCACAAACGGCGGTTGCAACGCTACCAGAAGCAGTGCGTACGCATGTGATCCACCTTCGCAAACACGCGCAACATATGTAGAGATCCTAGAGGGCGCCGGACGTAGTCGACAACTGAGCTGCAAGTTGCAGATCGCACCTGGGATAAGTAAGGAGCCGCGCCGGGGAGGGAGAGGGGGAAAGATCAGAGGGCCGACGGCAAGGCGCTGCGGAGGGACCTGGCAGGCTGGACCAGGTGCTGTGCGCAAGCATGATACCAGCATAGCGGCCCTAAACACCAAAGCTGCATGCTGATAAACATGGTCGGCACGGCGCGGCGCACTTCTCGCATTCTGGAACGCACAGCAGAGCACGGCACGACACGGAGAAGGCACATGCTTCGCACTCTGGAGCTCAAGCACTGCACTGCAAGGCACCCTTTGCAAGGGAACTCTCATGCTTTCGTCAGGCCTGCGCAGTGTCCATAAGAGCAAGAACGCAGCCGAGCACAGGAGGGCGTGCAGGCAGCTGCGGAGCTCGGACATGCAGAAGCAGGGCGCGGACGACTCTGCAAAGCCCCAGGAACGCAGAGCATTGACAGCGCGAGCACCAAACCTGCAATCGGGGATGGACAGACCTCCCTTTAGTAAAACGTGGTTTGGTGAAAACGACCTCGGGCCCATACCTGGCGGGCGCGAGCCTGGAAAACAACGGCCGCGGCGCTCTCTCGAGAACTGAAAACGGACCATTCACGAATCGACGTGTCAGGGTAGGAGGTCTATCCACCTCCGGTGCAAGAGGCCAGGGAACACACGCTGCATGGCACAGCACGGCACGGCACGCAGGCGCGCCGCCCTTGACGCCTCCCAGAACACGCCCACGGCACGGCGCGGCACGCCGGCGCGGCACGCCGGCGCGGCACGCCGGCGCGGCACGCCGCATCCTCGCATGCTATACCGCAGGCGGCACGGCACGGCACGCTGGACGCGCTGGAGAGCACAGACCGTGGTACAACCATGGTCGAGACACTGCGCAACAACGAAGGGGCCCTGGGACACACAGATAAATACACACGAATAGAAAGATTCCCCATATTTGCCCATCTTTTCTGGGTTTCTGTCTTCCCGCCCACTTCCCATATTTTCCCATCCTTTCTGGGAAATCGAGGATTAATTGTGTCTGTGTGTTTCTTTTCCTCCTGAAGCAATTACACACACACACACCCACGGTGGGCCCCTGGTAAGACGACCCCGAAGCCACCTCGGTCCATCGCTTGCACGATGGCGTGGTTGGCCGCGGGCGGCTGGGCACGTGAAAAACCTGCAAGGGCTTCTGTAGTTTTCTGGAGGCGACGCCGCCCTTTCTCGCAAGCGTTCCGCAAGAAGTCCGCCCCCCAAGACGGACCAACTGGGCCCCCAAATCAGCCTCAAGATGGTTGAGCCGAGCCCCTTCGGAAGAGCTCGGTAAAACCATCGCGTCGATGATGGCCCCGAGACCCCCACTGAACACCCGAGAGGCCTCCAGAAGCTCCCCGGAAGCCCGGCCGAGCTCCGGCGGCCCCATGACCGAGAGCCAGCGGCATCCGACCCCAAACATGCGACGTGACGTCCTGATTTTGTTCAGGACGGCGTCCCCGGAAGTCCCGACCCTTTCCCTGGCGCCGGTTTTTCATCCCGAGTCGCTTCTTGGCGGTCCCAGGGCCCGGCGAGGGCCCCCAGGGGCCGAAAGTAGCGAAACACCTCCGTGCTGACTTTTCCACGACGCGGCCCTGTCTGGGACTGGGTGTACGGTCGGGAGCCTCTGCTCCGCGTGTCGCAGCGGGCGGCGCCCCGGCGGCACGCCACATATGCCCTGCAAGCCGGCGGCGCGCCGCGCCGCTCCGCGGGGCGGGGAGCTCGGCGAGGCTCGGCAGGCTGGCGCGCGGGGGCCGGGGCGTGGACCCTGAGATCCTGGCGACTCAATTTGTTCGAGCCGGGCGTTCTCGCCCTTTTTCGGGCCCTGGGACCCTCGCAGATCGATCCGGCTCGAAAAATGACGCAGAAAGATGGGGTCCGGGGCTCCGGGCGCGGATGTTCACGATGTTGCAATTTTTTCGCTGCGTCGGATCTCAGGGGATGGCGTGTCGTGCCGCAGTGCGGCACCGCCCGTTCCCGGGGCTCTGCCCTCTCATGGCCTTGACGTGAGGCCCCTCCTGTTTTCCTTCCTCTGTGAATGAAAGCTGCGCGCGGCCCGCTCAGCTTCGACCGGAAGAGGCTCGCTCTCGACCCGCGGATCAAAAAAGTCGTGCCGCAGCGCGGTGGGACAGAACAGGCGGCGCGACACGCTCAGCCAACGTTCCTGACCGTACCCTGAGATCCTGGCGGCTCAATTTTTTCGGGCCGGGCGTTTTCGCCACTCTTCGGGCACAGATGGATCCGGCTCGAAAAATGGCGCAGACAGATGGGGTCCGGGGCTCTGGGCGCGGATTCTCACGATGTTTCGATTGTTTCGCTACGTCGGATCTCGGGGTATCCCCAC
Organism: Prorocentrum cordatum; assembly: GCA_963575745.1. Lineage (NCBI taxonomy): Eukaryota > Dinophyceae > Prorocentrales > Prorocentraceae > Prorocentrum > Prorocentrum cordatum. The sequence continues at coordinate 38,074 of CAUYUJ010017245.1, read as the reverse complement.
TCAGCCTACCACCTGGTGGTTTTCGGGTCACAACTCGGCCCTCCGGCCGCCGTCCGGGACGATCTGGGCACCCCTGGAACGTCCTCGGCGAGGCGCAGCTGCTGGAGAGCAGCCTGAGGCTGGAAAGCCGCTGAGAGCCACCGAAAGCACGTCCAAAACCTCTCCAACCTCGACGTTGCCCCCCTGGCGCCGAGCCAACGTTCCTGGCCGCACGCTTCCCTGGGACAGCCTTGCGGGGAGCACCGACGGGCCCCTGGGCGGGGGACCGCCCTGGGATGGCGCGAGGCCACGGCCTCCCTGCTCGAGATCTGGGCGCTGCAATTTCGACACACCGGGCGGTCTCGCCCAGCTTCGGGCCCTCGTGCCATCACAGGTCGACCTGGCCAGACAGATGGGGTCTATATAGAGCTCTGGCCGTGGGCTGTCGCACTGCTCGGAGGCCCGGCGAGGACCCCCAGGGGCCGAACGTCGGCAGAAGCCCTGCGTCGCGGCTTGTTCACGGCGAGAGGCTGCCAGGGTGCGGTCGTGATCTTTCGCGATGCTGCGGCTTCCTTCGCAACGTCGGATCGCAGTCGGCGACTCCGAAGGGTGTGGTTTGCAAAGGGTGTGGTTTGCAACTGGCACTCTGGGGGGCACCCGGGGAGACGGGCGGGGACCTCGACAGATCTCCCCGCCGCGCCCCGAGGAAGCCCGACGATGACAGCGTCGCGCTCCCCAGGCCCCAACGGTGCCTATGGCAAACCACACCCTGGAGTAGTCGCCGACTCAGGGGTCTCGCACACCACGAACAACGAAAATCAGCCCGGAGGGGGCAACCATAATGTATTGCGCGACCATGGGGCAAGAAACCGAGCGCAGAAGAAACTGCCAGCCCCTGAAATGCCCAAACACGCCGCGCCATAAGAAACTGGCAGTGGCTACAACGAAAAAACAACTTTCTTATTGACCGCCGTGGGTGTACTGCCTACACGCCCGAGGCGCGGAGGCTCCGAATCTGCGCAGAAGGCTGTAAGTACAGCAGGTTCACGTCGCGACAACGTCGTCGTCGTCGTCGTCGGCATCGTCGTCGTCGTCGTCGTCGTCGTCGTCGGCGGCGGCGGCGTCGTCGGCGGCGGCGGCGTCGGCGTCGGCGTCGTCGGCGGCGTCGGCGTCGGCGTCGGCGTCGGCGGCGTCGGCGTCGGCGTCGGCGTCGGCGGCGGCGGCGGCGGCGTTGGTTTGTGACACCGCGTGGATCGTTCAACGTCGCGATGACGTCGTCGTCGTCGTCGTCGGCGGCGGCGGCGGCGGCGTCGTCGTCGTCGGCGGCGGCGGCGGCGGCGTCGGCGTCGTCGTCGGCGGCGGCGGCGGCGGCGTCGGCGTCGGCGGCGGCGGCGGCGGCGGCGTTGGTTTGTGACACCGCGTGGATCGTTCAACGTCGCGATGACGTCGTCATCGTCGTCGTCGTCGTCGGCGGCGGCGTCGGCGGCGGCGTCGTCGTCGGCGGCGGCGTCGGCGTCGTCGTCGTCGTCGTCGGCGGCGGCGGCGTCGGCGTCGGCGTCGTCGGCGGCGTCGGCGGCGGGCGGCGGCGGCGTTGGTTTGTGACACCGCGTGGATCGTTCAACGTCGCGATGACGTCGTCGTCGTCGTCGTCGTCGTCGTCTTCGGCGGCGGCGTCGGCGGCGGCGTCGTCGTCGGCGGCGGCGTCGGCGTCGTCGTCGGCGGCGGCGGCGTCGGCGTCGGCGTCGTCGGCGGCGTCGGCGGCGGCGGCGGCGGCGTTGCTTTGTGACACCGCGTGGATCGTTCAACGTCGCGATGACGTCGTCGTCGTCGTCGTCGTCGTCGGCGGCGGCGTCGGCGTCGTCGTCGTCGGCGGCGGCGGCGTCGGCGTCGGCGTCGTCGGCGGCGTCGGCGGCGTCGGCGTCGTCGGCGTCGGCGGCGTGGATCGTTCAACCTTGAACGATCGCGGCTGTCCCGCGTCGCCGATCTGTCGAGCACCGGCCGACCTCGGGCCACCGGCGGCGTTCTGGCCTGCACGCCCGAGCCGGCGTCGCCGCCACGCCGACGCGGCGCGAGCCGGCCGCATGCCAGAAGGAGGAGGAGGAGGATGAGGAGGAGGAGGAGGGGGACGAGGAGGAGGAGGAGGAGGAGGAGGAGGAGGAGGAGGAAGTAGGAGGAGGAGGAGAGGAGGAGGAGGAGGAGGAGGAGGACGAGGAGGAGGAGGAGGAGGACGAGGAGGAGGAGGAGGAGGAGGAGGACGACGAGGAGGAGGAGGAGGACGACGAGGAGGAGGAGGAGGAGGAGGAGGCAAGTTGCGCCATGGACCTGCGAGGGCCGAGAGGGTATAGAGAGGTCTCGTTTCCGGGCGCTCCTGGGCCCCGAGGGGGCGGGCCTCCCGCGCGGGGAACTCCCGGGGGCCTCCAGGGGTCGGGAGCCTCAGCGGGAGCAAGACTCGGCAAGTGGGGGGGGGGGGGACGTGACCTGCACTACGGCTGGGCGTCTGGCCTCGCTTCGTGGAACCGTGGGGTCCGCTGTGCCGCCATGTCGTCGTGCATCTCCCACGCGGCTTTCCGCCTCAACCTGATTCGCGTCAGGTACTCGATCCTGCTCGACCTTCGCCCAGATCTGTGACACATCCGTACGTCCATCACTCCACCCATCCATCCATCCATCCATGCATCCATCCATCCATCCTCGTCCTCACTCCCCATCTCCCTTCTCCTACCATCGCCCCCTGCTGCCCTTCCTCCTCGTCATCCTCCCCCCTCGCCCTCACCAGTCCCTCTTCCATGCCGCCCCCTCGGATCCTGCGGCCGCCTTGGCAGTCGGCAACGCCTTGCCCCTCGTCGGCATCACGCCCTTCACGGACTGCTTCCAGTCCGGCTCCTGCGAGAGGCTGCCAGCACTCCAGAGGGAATTGACGCACACCGCCATTACCAGCAGAGCAAAAAGCGGCATAGTTCTCAGAGGTCCGAGCGGATTTCTCAGATTGGCGCTGGGCCCCCTAATTACCTGGCGCGCTCCGCGCGCCAGGGGCTGCGCCGGAGTCGCAGCCAGAGGGGTCCCAACGTCGACCAAATTCGAGCGGACCTCCGAAAGCTAATGGTGATGTTGAGTTCTCATGTGTGAAAAAAAAACAATTTTGATCCCCCCTCCTCCAGTGACCATTGTATTTCTTCAAGTGAAGTGCCCCTCCCAGGGCTTGCACCCGGTTTTCTATCAGGGAAAATGCGGCGTCACCAAATTGTGTTGTTGGCCCACGGTTTACAACAACAACGGCTGCCGCCTGATACTTCCTCTCACTGTATTGAAAACTCGCGCTTTCGCTAGAGATTATGAAATTTACTCAGGAATCGCGCTCTCGCGTGGAACTTCTTCGCATTGCATTCAGGCGCCACGCCTTCAATCCTTTGAAATCATGCTCTCGCTTTGGATTTCCTTACGACGTACTTGGGAATCGCGCTCTCGCTCAAAATGTCCTCGCGATTCATGCTGTTCAAAAACCGGGGGCCAAGGGCACAGTTGAGTGGCATCTCGCTTTCTCTTGCTAAGAAAGGGTGCGAGCCCTGGGAGAAACATCTGATTTGAAAAATTCAATGGTTACCAGACAATGGGGATCAACTATAATTAACCCAAATAAGTTCAACAACAACAACAACACCAACAGCAATACCGAAAACAACAACAACAACACCACCACCAACAACAACAACAACAGCAACAATAACAATAACAATAACAACAACCACAACAACCACAACAACAACAACAACAACAACAACAACAATCGTTTTAAAACTGTTCGCTCTTATCTGCTCGCGTGCCCTTCAACGAGGGTGTGCCGCTGGATCTCCCCAGAGGGGGGGGGGACCTCCTTCCCCCCCCCCTTTCCCCGATCCGTCGTCAGAACCCCCCCCCCTTTCCCGATCCGTCGTCGGGGACCCCCCCCCCTCCCCCCCGTTCCCGGTCCGTCGTCGGGGAACCCCCCCCCACCCCCCCTTACAAAACGGGGGGGGGGGTCCGAACCCCCTCCCCCCCCTCCCCCTTTTTGGCCGCCGAATTCGACCCCCCCCCTTTCCCCGTTTCGCTGCGGCGCCCCCGGGCTCCGGAACCCGACCCCTGCAACCCCTAACATTAAATCACTTTTCCCTATTAGAAAACACACACACCCTCCCCCAGGCGACTGGGAGCCACCCAGGGACAGTGAGGGCCCCCCCACCATCCCTTGTAAAAAAAGCATACAAAACACACTCTGCCTCCAAATGCGGAACATGCGCAGCCAACCCGATGCGCCCCCCCCCCACCACCCGTCAAAAAACAACACAGAATACACTTGGCGGCGGCGGCGGCGGCTGCGGCGGCTGCGGCGGGGGCAGCGGTTGCGGCGGCTGTGGCGGGGGCGACGGCGGTGGCGGCTAACCCCTAGCCCTAATCCCAAACACTAACCCTAGCCCCAAACAGTATTCACTACTCATTACGCACTACTCACTACCCACTACTCACTAGTCGCTACTCACTGCTCACTACTCACTATTCACTACTCACGACTCACTAAACACTACCCACTACTCACTACCCATTACCCACTACTCCCTACTCCCTGCTCCCTACTCGCTATTCACTACTCACCACTAGCTACTCACTACTCGATAATCACTCAACACAATTCAATACCCACTACTTGCAAATCACAAATCACTACTCACTACCCACTAAAAACTATCCACTACTCACTACTCACTACTCACACTTCACCACCCACTATTCACTGCCCACAACTCATTATTCACTATCCACTACTCGCTACTCGCTGCTCCCAACTCCCTACACAATACTCAATAGTCACTACTCACTACTCGCTACTCCCTACACCCTACACCCTACTCGCTACCCAATATGCACTATTCACTACCCACTACTCACTACTCACTACGCTCCCACTACTCACTACTCTCTACTCCATACTCCCTCAGCACTACTCCCAACTCACTACTCACCACTCACTACCCAGTACTCACTACTCACTAAACACTACTCACTGCCCACTACTCACTACTCGCAAAGCACTGCCCCATACCCATTTACCACTATCCTCTACTCACTACTGAGTACTCACAGTTCACTACTCACCGCCCACTGCCCACAACTCACTACTCACTATCCGCTGCCCGATACTCGCTACTCCCTAGTCTCTACACAATACTCACTGCCCACTCCTCACTACTCGCTCCTCCCTACTCGCTACTCGCTACCCAGTACACACTATTCACTTCCCACTACTCACTACCCACTACTCACTACCCACTACTCACTACTCACGACTCACTACTCACTACTCACTCTGCACTACTCACAACTCGCTACTCACTACTCACTACTCACGACTCACTACTCACTACTCACTACTCGCTACTCCCTACGCACTACCCACTACCCAGTACTCAATACCCACTTCTCACTTCTCACTGTGCTCACTACTCCCCGCTCACTACTCACTACTCACTACTCGCTACTCCCTACTCGCTACTCACTACTGACTACTCCCTCCTCACTACTCACGACTCACAATGCCCTATTCGCGACTCACTATTGTCCACTACTCGCTACTCCCTACTCGCTCCTCGCTACTCACTACTCACTACTCACTATTCACTGCTCGCTACTCACTACTCTACTCACTACTCCCTCCTCACTATCCCGAGGCCAGACCCCCCCCCTGCGGGAGAAGCCCCCTCCTCGGCCTCCTGTTCGGCGCAAAGAGGGGGGGCGCGGGGGGGGGGGTCGAACCCATGCCCCCCTTTCCAGCGCCAAGGAGGGGAAGGGGAGTGGGGGGGGGGGGGGGGGGGACCCCCCCCCCCCCCTGCCCTCCCCCCCCCCTCAAGAGGGGGGGGGGGGATTCGAAAACATCACCCTTCGTTGTGTCCGATGGCATGAGAGCAACGATGATGCATGATAGGCAGCGGGACTTTTACAGTCGCTCCTGGAAGCCCCAAAACGGGCTTCACTCTCCTCGCGCAAAAGCGCGTCTCTAGCCAAAATGGCTGCCCAAGCACAGAGCACTCACTTCTGCCCCAAAGAGCAACGGGGGAGGGGTGGTTACACACGACAGCGGGACCACTTTTAGTGGGACAGACAGCGAATCGGATCCCTTCCCTTCCACGGGCGAACTCTCGAGCCCCTCGAAGCTGATCGCACGCCCTTGAGTCCTGCTCCCGGCCTCCCGGGTTAACAGACTCCTGTCTGGAGGCCTGTCTTGGCCGGCTCTTAAGGGAAGAATTTAGGGCCCGTTCCGACATCGAGTTCTCCTCATCGATCAAGCAGATCGCGCCCTTGCACAGGAGGTCCGACAATGCCAGATTGCCCTTGCCCGGGTCGGCCTTCGCGAGGCCGTCGGCCGCCACGCGGCCGCGTGGGGCCCATCGGATCTGGGATCCTAGCGATGACATTGCACCCCTAACCACTGCTGGTTCAATGGCGATTCGCCTATCTTGTCACGAGCCGGCGTTGTTTCTACTGAGCGCATCGAATGCGCGCTTGGCGTCAACTACCGATAGCGCGGCAGCACTCTCGGCAATAGAGCACGGCGAGCTTAGAACAACAGCGAAATGAAACTGACTGGCGTGCCAATCTGGCTTTTGCACGTCTCCGAACAAGAGATACCGCCACACCACCTGCATCCACTGAGCCTCGGCAAGAGCCGAGGATAAACTCAAAGTTTCGGCGGCGCTCGTCGACGACGCGACTCTCTTACGACGGGGCGACCTCCAAGCCAGCAGCGAAGCCTTAACTCGCTTGTTATTTCTCACATCTGCGTCCGCCGCGACGACGAGGAAAGCCCCTTGGGCCCCTTCCCGGCGGGCCGACCCGGGTCCGCCGGCGTCCGAAATCGTCGCAAAAGTGAGAATGAGAGGATCGATCGGCCAGATCACGATATGTTGAGACGCACTAGTCTTGAGATGGCGAACGATCTCACAGCACAACAACGCATCTTCAACCGTGGGATTCGGGACGGCCGCGGACTGCAACGACGCTCCTCCCGAGACATCCGGCCTGGTCTCTCTGGCCAGCCACTGGATCTGGGCGATCATAGTGCGGCAAGCCTTAACCTCTTCCCTCGTGAGAAGTGACTGCGGCTAAGCCCTGCGATGCCTCTCAAATCTCATGACCTTAGGTTGCTCCGACACATATTTTTCTTGCTCGGCGAGAATCTTCCCGCCTGAGACTTGCCTCAAGCGCCGGCCTGCAAAATCCGACTCACCGACCTTCCTCTTCCCAAAATTGAAACGACTAAATAGTCAAGCGCGAGCGGAGATCCTCTCGCTCTGACTCGGAGGCTAGAGTCAGGTCATCCACCTCTATAAGGACGATCGAAAGAGGGGCCCCCACGCTGCTCCTCTTGGCCCAGAGACACGGCTCAAGCAAGGATTTCTGAAAAAGAACCGTCTGAAATCAGGAGATCGGCGATCGCCCTGCGCCACAACAACGGAGCATCGTTGAGACCATACACGGGGGCCACTGATTCCACCGGTTCGCCGGGCGCTAGATCTAGTCCAGCACGCGGCTCGCAGTAAATCGCTCCAGACGGCCTCTTCAGGCGGTCGCTCTGGCAGAAAGCGTCAGCCACCTCGAAAGTCCAGTTCAAAGACGCGATCGCTTGCAGGCTGAGCATGAGGCTTCCGGCCTGAGGAGCGGGGGCGTAAATCTGCAAATCGGCCCCGTCGGGATCACGATGCCCCTGGACGCGCCACCTGGACTTGGCCTCCGGGGCCGCTCCGACCCATTCCTGGGGCTTGAATATCCGAACCATTCGCGAACCCACGCCTAACGAACTGAGCCTCTTGCGCCTCTTGCGCGGAGACTACGCGGACGGCCCCAGACTGGAGGACGCTCAAGTTCACCTCAGCCCCACGACGAGCAGGTGGAGGAGACGACTCCGACGACGGACGAGGGCCCGACTGATTCCCGAAGGTGCTCTCTGAGGGCCCCTCGGAGTCCCAGCCGCGCCACCCGCAGAGTTCCTCCCACAGAGCCTCATCTTGGGCCTCATCGGTCTGGAGCGCGCACCAGCTGCCGAGATCCTCGTCTTCTCCGGTATCTGCTATCTATATGCTCCAGAGTGTCCCTCGGAGGAAGGGGGTCTCTCTCTCTCTCTCTCTCTCTCTCTCCCTCTCTCTCTCTCTATATATATATATATGTTTTGTTATCCTCTCTCTCTCTCGCTCTCTCTCTCTCTCTCTCTCTCTCTCTCTTCTCTCTCTCTCTCTCTCTCTCTCTCTCTCTCTCTCTCTCTCTCTCTCTCTCTCTCTCTCTCTCTCTCGGAAGGGGGAACCTCTGGTGCCTGAGACGATGCCGGAGCTGACCTGTGGATTCCCCGCAGAATACACTGGGGCGCATCGTCGCGTTCCCGGCGCCTAACCCCCTCAATCTCTCAAATGGCAGACTGGGCGCGCCCTGGCTGATTGGGGCGCTCCTCAGCCGGCGCCAGCCTCGGTCCAACGGCCAACGGCTCTTGCTCGGGCTCTGGCCGCAGCTGCGATGCGGATCTAACTCGCGGCCCCTCTCTCGGAGGCGCCTCAAAATCAAGTCCAGGGGGGGGGGGCAAAGAGGAGGCGGAGGGAATGGATCGAGCGGAGGAGGGAGGTAAGGCGGGAGAAGGAGCAGTAGACGCATCGGCCCCCCTCGCCGGCAGCACCCCCTCAGGCGCGGCGGGCGGAGACGGCGACGCAACAGGCCCCGCTGTTGCCGGCGGAAGTGCGGGACTCGGCCTCTGGGCGCCCGCCGCGACGCCCCAGGCCTCGGGCGGAGGAGGCCCCTCGCCCTCCACATCGGCAGCGCCGACTCGACCGTTTGGACGCTGAAGCTCGTCTCTCAAACCGGCAAGCATTCTAACGATTCGGCCCCTGCCGCCTCGTCTCTAGCAGCCAGTCTCACTTGCTCCGCAGAGCACTTGAGCAAGCGCGTCCTCATCGCCACCCACACAGTGGCCCCTTGTTGGAACACAATGGCCCCGGGCCCTGTCCATCGAGCTCTCGACCCCTCCCCGGACCGGTCTCTGGCGCTCGGTCTTCGCCAGGCGCGCGCCCAGGGCCCCGGGGCGAAAACCTTGTCGGCATGTTTTTTGGGCGAGCTGGCTGCCTTGAGACGCTCTCGCACATCTAGAGACATGGCGGCCTTTCTGGCCTCCTCTCCGAGAAGATGCCGGCGCGCGAAGGCTGCCGACGGGGGCGCCATCTCTGGAGCCTCTCGCAAGATCCTCCACTCCGATATCATCGATGGCACCATCTGAGAGAAGGGCGCGCGGCAATCTAGGGTCTTCTCCGAACACCATCTGACGCGGGGGATATCCTCCTCCGCGGGCACGCCGGTTCTTCGCGGCCAGGACTTCGCAAAGGAGGTCCTCGAGTTCCCCGGGGCTTCTCAGCGCGGCAACGCTGGAGGCCTTCAAGAGGCCCTGTTTCACAAGACCTCCGTGTCTCTCGCGTCGCCCGTTCTGCTGGGGACTGGCCGCGTCGCACGCGCGATGGCATATACCCAAAATCTCGAGCCCTCTCGAGAAGACCCCCTCACACTGTGAACCCCCATCGCTCATCGCCAGCTCCGGGATGCCAAGAGGACGAATCCAGGCCCTCACGGATGCTGACCACACCTGAGAAGCCGTTCCATTCTTTAGCACAATGCAGACTTGGCAGTTAGAACCGCGGTCGAAGACGTCCAGGATGGGAACCGATTCCTGAAAAGCAATTATATAGAACAAATCGACGGCCACCAACTCATTGAAGCGATAGGTCTTGGGAAGCTGCGCTCTTCGCCCCCAGCGGGGTCTTGCGCTGGAGTCGCACTGTGGGCAGCTGAACTCATCGGCCACCCATCGGGCGACGTCTTCTTTGACCTCGCCAGCCCTGCGCGCCCGCGCAAACTCAGACTTGCGAGGATGTCCAAGATTAGCGTGCAACTTATGAATATCAGTCTGCGCCCCCTTAGAGGGCGCTCGGATGGCGCCCTCTCTCTCTCTCTCTCTCTCTCTCTCTCTCTCTCTCTCTCTCTCTCTCTCTCTCTCCCGAACCCCCCTCGCGACCTTAGGCCTGCAACTCTCGATCCTGGAAGGCGGTTGGGTCCATTGGAACACCTCGTCTGGAGGAATCTCGGGCCCCTCGCCAGACTCACTGTCGCGTCGACGCAGAGGGGCTCGGCGGAAGCAGGGTCGTCGGCCCCAGACCACTTCTGCGATGGCGGGCTCGCGATGCTCAGAAGAAGTCGGCCAGCGGCCAGCTCCGCGCCGCGAACAACTGCCGCCGCCAAATCAGGAGGATGTCGCTGACCCGCTCTGGTCCTGGAGCTGCCGACAAGAGGGCGGCGTTGGCGGCCCCCTGGACACCGACGGGGGCAGGCTGATATCAACTCTGGTTTTTTGGAAGCGACGTTGGCTGGCTTCTTCGAGAGGGTCCCCGGAGCCACAGACAAACGAAAAGCACACTGATCGGCGGTGATCACCTCGACCCCGTCTTGAGCATCAAGATGACCGATCATTCGGGCGCGCCAGCTCGAAGCTGACTAAGGATGCTCAAACCAAAACGCTCGGCCCTGAGAAATCTGAAACTCAGCCACTTGAACACAGATGCGCAGATACAACAGAAGCGCTTCCTGTTCCAGACGACGTTTCTCACCTGGGGCCAGGTTCGGCCCCCGGGCCCGACAGACGCTAAACAGGCAACGGGGGGGGGGCATCAGCACCACCAGGGGTCGGTCGCTTCTCAGAGTGTCCCAGAGTCTCTTTCTGTCCCTCGGGGTTCTGAGATCCCAGCCTGTCTCTCTGTCGACGGGCGGTGAAGCGCCGTGGCCTAGTCTCTCCAGTTCCTCTGACACGCGAGGCGGAGAAAAGAGCTCAAGGCATATCGAACCACCTGTCTGTCTGAGGGCATCAACCGCGTTCTTGCGTTCTTGCGGTCCCTCCTCTTTCCCGAACGGATGCTAGACCCAGTCAACACCCTCAAGGCCTGCTGCCTGACCTGCCGCGGAACATTGGGCCAGGAGGTGGGTTCCTGCTTGGGGCCCTTCTCGAGTTCGACGAAGGCGCGCGGAGCCCAGGGAGATGTCGCAGTCGATGAGACGTCTGAGTCCCGGGCCCTGGTCGCGCCGTGATCGAGGCTATCCAGGGCCCCCGCCTCTTCCCACACGGCAGCGCCTAAATCTCCTCTAGAGCGACCCCCGAGGCTCTCCAAGACTCCCGAGACAGAGGATTGAGCAACCAGAGCATCGAGAACAGTCACCCTAGTCCTGAGGTCCACAGCCCTGAGCCTCCTGGAGAGGGGAAGCGGAGCCGAAGCCTCTTTGCCGTGGCTCCTGAGAGACAATTAGACGACCCAGGCGCTCACTTCCTCGCCCCCGAGGTCTCTCGAAGTCCAGCTCAAGTAGTCCAGCACCTCTTCGAACGAGACTCTCGTCCCCAGGTCCAGGCCCCAGAGGGCCCCTGGAATCCGAGGCCCACTCCTGGGTCCCTGGTTTATTTCCCCTGGAAGTCCCGAAGCCCCTGGCGACCCCGACCCGAGGATCCCCTTCGGGCCTCGGCGCCCAAAAAGACATGGGGCGCTGGAGGATCGGGCGAGATGGAGGCGGCGCTGTTTCCTCTGGCAAGACTGCCGTCTGACAGAGCGGCCGAACCCCAGCGGGATATGCAGGCGCCGCCGTTGGTCGGCTCGCTGGACATGGGGGCATCGCCGTCGGGGATTGACGGAGCGAACGCACGCTCTCGGGTCACGCAGTTGATCCGCTGGTCATCTAGCTCGGGCCCTGCCCCTCGTCGGCCTCGCCCATCGACTCTCACGCGGGCCCCGTCGGCCAGCGCCCGGATGGCGCCGATCGCGTTCTCCATCTGGAGGTTCCTCGCGTCTCTGTCTTCCAGCATCAGAGCGCGCATCTGGCCCCACTGCGACTGGCTGCGGTTCGGCGGCGCCTTGGCCGGGACTGAAGGAGCCTTCATCGCTGTCGGCCTGCCGGCGCTGCTGGAGCTCGAACCGCCCCCGCTGTTCGGGGCCCATTGGATTCCCTGCGGCGGCATCTTCATCGCCAGCTTGGGGGCGCATCCCGGGCCGCCCTCCGCGTGGCCCAAGTCCGACCCCGGGCGCGCTGATACTGGGCTGGCGATGGGGAGAGGTGGCCCATCTCCCAGAATGATGTCCTGAATCTCATCTTTCTTGGTCATCTGGCGCTGCTCTAGCTTGGCCCGCCTCTTGAGCGGCACCCTGCGCTCGTTCTCCTCGATCTCCTCCTTCGCGCAGCGGACGAGGGTCAGCGGCTCGTCGCACTCGCGGCACATCGAGCACTTTCCGCGCTGATTCGAGCCGTGCCAAATTCACTCCGCCGGGTGAAGGCATTCTCCCGCGATCGGGTCGCTGCTCAGGTTCTCGGCCCTCTGCGCGACGATCGACGGGGGGCGGGCGCCCGACCCTGAGACGCATCGGCATCTTGAGCACGAATCGCCCCCACATCCTGACCGCCAGGGTGAGCAGGAAGCTGCCGTCGTAGAACGGTCCGATCTCTACCCCCGACGTCTCCTCCTCCTCGTAGTTGATCTCCCCGGCCCCCCTGGATCCTGAATCGTCTCCCCGTTCTGCTCCATCTCGCTGTCCTCCGCGATCTCCTGGGCACCTTGAGGACGAAGACGCTCGTCCTCTCAGTCCGGGCTGACTGCGGCTGCCAGGCGACCTGCCTTCTGCCCCATGGCCTCGAGCGCCCCGGGATCTCTGCCCTTCAACGCTCGTGACATCGTCGAAGCTGCCGCGAGCGAGAGAGGAAGTGGAGCTGACAAGCCTTCTCGAGCCGAGAGTCGCTCCTGTGGTTGGGCCGGGCCCTTCGCTGCCCGTCGTTTCCCCCGACTGTCGCGAACCCGCAAGATCCCCAAAAGAGTCCGAGGCAGGGAGATCCGAGGAGAGAAGACTGGAACTGTAGAGAGACTAGCTAGTGAAACCGCGACTTGGGCCCCCTCAGAGCCCTGTCCAAACTCGGTCGCGAAGTCGGCGCAGCCTATACAGCGCGCCCCCCGGCTGACCTCCGCACCGCGCCCCCAGTCGCACTGCGCGCTCTCCAGCCCGTCAACTCCGCCTCCGAGGTCGATCTCCTGACAGGTGATCACGGCCCTGCTGGAGAGAGGCTCTCGATCGGAACGGGGATGTCCTCGGCATCGCTCGACGCGGAGCATGTTCTGCGAGGATTGACGCGAGCTCTGCGAAGCCTATCTCCGTCTATCAGCCAGCAGTCCTTCAGCGGCCCCGCGCCCTCCATGAAGCCCACCTGCTTCTTGACAAAGCTCGGGAACCAACTGGCCAGTCTCTCATCCAGCCTGAAGTTCTGAGAGTCGCAATCGATGAGAGAGATGGCCTGGTGACGCGACGGAAGTACCACCATCGGCATCGTCCTCTTGGGTTCGCTGTCACCGACCCGCAGCTCGTTGGCCTCTGGGCCCACGACGGCGCCCATGAAGTCCAAGAACCTCGCCGGAAGGACTGGCGGACAGGGATGCGGCAGGATGAGAAACTCCACCGCGCCGCAGCTATGGAAGGATACCGGCACCAGCACCTCCCCGACAGGCAGCGCCTTGCCGCCCACGCCGTGTGCCGACGGCAACTTCTCGAGGTCCGTCGTCGCGATCTGTGCTATGAAGCCTTTCTTCGCGAATGCCTCCTTCAGGTAAACCATGTCGGGTGTCCCGATGAGAGCCTGGCCATCCGCCGTATCCACCAGCGCCATGTCAAACATGTTCAGGAGACTGACCTCGCCGCCCTCGGACCCGGCGAAACCCCCCCGAACTCGGCGAAGGTGGGCCAGGTAGTGCCCGATGTCGCGGACGGATCGCTCTCGCCCAGATCGCCATAGAAAGTTGGCCTCGCTGGCTTCGAGGTCGCTTGGGCATCTGCCTTCAGGCGGTCGCTCTTGCTGCGGAACGGCATGCGGCAGCCCCCTCGCCAGTGACCGCGTTCTCCACAGCTCGAGCACCTGGATCTCTTTATGAAATCCTCTCGTGTCACCTTCCGCCTGTTCTCGCGTTTCTTGTCAAAGAAGACGCGGTCGCCGTCTTGACCTGTCTGGACTCCTGCCACGTGCGTCTCCTCTGCGGGGTGGTCGTCTCCCCGAAGGCCTGCGCGATCTCTTCCCCATCCAAGTCCTGGCTGTCCAAGGTGACTAGGATGAGGTTTAGCTCCTCGTTGTCGAACTCAGCTTCGCACAGCCCGCATGTTCCGCACTCGTCCTCGGACGCGTCGTCGTCCACCACGCGAAACGTCTTGGATCCTGCGGCGGACGTCTGCGGCAGCGTGTTGTTTCCAGTCACATCTAACTCCAGAAGTGTTCTCTTGACTGATGCTGAGCTCTTATCTCGATCCATGATCGTGCGGAGATGTATCTTGTTCTGCGCGCCCAGCATAGCGCCCTCTTCAAAGCACCTAGCAAGCACAGCATCTGGCAACGTCAGGCCGCACCGCGCGGCAGTCGCCACCCGTTGGTCCCGCCTAACCACGTAGCTGGTCAAGCTCTCGCCCCAGCGCAGCGTGTAATCGAACAGCGCCTTGTTGTGTGCGTGTCGTTCCTTGTCCCCGGGGCGCTCGCCACTGAGCAGCTCCAGGTGATCTACCAGGCGATCGATCCCGCTGGGGTCGTCGAGATCCTACCTGACTGCGTCGAACTTGCCTTGAAGCTCGATGGGCAAGGTCTGAAGCACACGTCCTGCTCGTGCCTCCTCACGATAGTCCGTGCGCTTCTCCCACGAGCGCAAGTTGACCACATATATATCTTCAGGTGCTCTATCCCAGGCCACGCTGGCGGCGCCGAGAAGTCGCGTTTTGGCTGGTTCTTACCTGCAGTCCAGGTGGTCGTCTTGACCACCCCACTCCCATTCCGCAGAGTCAAACCAACGCCAAGGTCTCCAACTCCACCAGTCGTTCTTTTGCCAGGCCCCATCCTGACCGTCGGCTTGGGAGTGGTCTCCTGTCCTCGACGCTTCGCCCTGGAAGCCTGTCCGCGCTCTTGCTACCACTGTCCGATGGCACGAGAGCAACGATAATGCATGAGAGGCAGCGGGGCTTTTACACTCGCTCCTGGAAGCCCCTGGACGGGCTTCACACTCCTCGCGCGAAAGCGCGTCTGTAGCCAAAATGGCTGCACAAGCATAGAGCACTCACTTCTGTCCCACAGAGCAAAAGGGGAGGGGTGGTTACACACGACATTTGAAGGGGGGAAGGGGGGGTTCTGCGAGCACCCCCACCCTTTTAAACTACAGGGTGATCCAGTGGCGCTTTTCCACTCAACATGTATATCCCGCTAGAACCATCGCGCGCGCGCTTCGCGCGCGCTCTAGTTCTAGCTAGGCTTGATAGGCTAACTCATGTAATATCATGTTGGTCGCTTCTTGCGTCCAGGGACTCCCTTGGAGGCCCTGCGCAAGCCTCGGAATCGTATAGAAGGGGAAACGCGGACACGCAGAAACCATTAATTTCCTGTAGGCGTTCAACGACTTGGGGCCCTCAAAGGCTTCCTGGGATCTTCTTGGGGAGGTGAGGGGGGTCTGAATTGTGGTCAGTTGTGCAAGAGTAGACAGGGGCCCAAACTTGAGAAAAACACAGAATTGGGGATTTCCATGTTTTTCCAGTGCCTCGGCGCTGTTCGGCGCTGTCTTTTGTTTGTGCCTCGCGGGTTCTGTTAGCCGGGACCCTCAGGGGTGTGGGATTTTCTGGACCCCCTGGAGCTACTGGAGGCCTCCTGGAGGCCTGGAGAGCCGCGAGAAGGGTGTCTCGTACTGCGCGGGAGCGTGTTGGGCCGTTTTTTACGTTCTGGGGGCTCCTTTAGGTCGCCATGGGGTGCCCTTCGGTGTCTTGGGGTCTCCCCCCAGGAAGCCGGGAGGCGCGGTACCAGCCACGTCAGGGGATGCGCGGGCCCCCCAAGTAGGAGTCCCACTTCTGAAAAAAAAGGAATTCTGGGAATTCCGTTTTTTTGTTTTCGAAATCCTCGATCTTCGAGGGTTGGAAGCGGGAAAACGTGAGAAGGCGAAACACATCTGAAAAACCATGGGAAATCAACGATTTTACCTTCTTTGAGCTCTCCCGGGACGGCTCTCGCAGCTCTCTTGGGCTGTTCTTGGAGCCTCGTCGGGGTCTTTCTAAGGCCTCTCAAGGATCGGGGGTGTGTTTGGGGCCTCTGGGGGGTCCTGGAGGCCTCTCGGAGGTCTCTGGAAGCCTCCTGCTCCCGCTCTTCGGCCCATCTTGGGCCTGTTCTGGGGTAGTCTGGGGCTGTCCTGGGCGCCTCTTCGGCAATATTGGAGCCTTCTTGGCCCGTCTTGGGGCCGTCCTGAGGCTCTCTTGGATGGTCTTGGGGCGGTCTTGGGAGCCTTTTCGGCGCTGTGGGACCATTGGAAGCTCGAAAACACGCGAAGCCAAAAACATAGAAAAACAATGAACATCTACGATGTTTGCCTTTTCGGGCCTTCCGGGGACGCCTCTCGGACCTCTTGTCGGGTCTCTTGGAGGCCACCTGGAGGCCTCGAGAGCCGTCGGAAGGCTGACTTGCGCTGCTCGGGGGCGTCTTGGACCATTTTTTCGAATTCTGAAAGCTTCTGGGAGGCGTGTTGGGCCCTCCTGGGACGCTGTGGAGGCTCCCCGGAAAGGCCGGGGGAGCGGTACCGGGAGCGTCCCCGAGATGTGTGGCGTGGAGATGTGGGACCCGGGGCGGGGGGGGGGCGGTATCAATTTATTTATATTTAATAAAACCGTTTGGGTTCTAGCGCATGCCATGGCGTTGCTAATGTCTAAAAATCGTTTTAAAAATAGTTGGGGGAGACAATTTTAAAAATGGTTATCCCCAGCGCTGCTCTGCGCCCTATAGAAAACAAAAAGGAGGCGGGGCAAACTGGATCGTTGAAAACGTCCCCGCGACCGCCCTGGCACCCTGCGTGCAAGGGCAAATTCCTGCGCACCCCCTGTTGGCGTCAGGCCACGACTGCCACGCCCTGCGACCCCAGCTTGGATAGAGACTGCGCTCAGGGACCACTCCGTACGCACCGCGCACCCTGTCTGGGTTGCGAAGCGGCGCTGGCTACGCAAATGCGGCACGCCGCTGATGAATTTCATGCAACGGGGACGATGTTTAACTCCACAACGCAATGGCGAAAACCCAATGCAAAAATTCATTCTCTGATCGGAAGACGGGAACATCTCAATGTGGATATACGACACTGGATGCACAATTTCTAAGCGCCAACGTGCGCGCGCGCGGCGACGGCATGCCGCTGATAGATTTTATACAACGGGACAAAATTTCGCGCGCGCGGCGGCGGCATGCCGCTGATAGATTCTATACAACGGGACGAGATTTGATTTCCAAAACCCAATGGCGAAAACCCAATATAAACATTCATTCTCTGATCGGAAGACGGGAACATCCCCACGTGGAGATGCGACACTGAATGCAAAAATGCCAAATCGCCAACGCGCGCGCGGCGGCGGCATGCCGCTGATAGATTCGATACCACGGGAACGATGTTGCACTCCCAAACCCAATGGCGAAAACCCAATGTAAACATTTATCCTCTGATCGGAAGACGGGAACATCCCAATGTGGATACGCGACACTGAATGCACAAGTGCCAATCGCCAACGCGCGCGCGGCGGCGGCATGCCGCTGATAGGTTTGATACAACGGGAACGAGGTTGCACTCCAAAATCAAATGGCGAATACCCACTGTAAAAATTCATTTTCTGATCGGAAGACGGGAACATCTCAATGTGGATATACAACACTGAATGCACAAATGCCAATCGCCAGTGCGCGCGCGCCTGGCGGCGGCATGCCGCTGATAGATGTTTATACAACGGGAGCCACGTTGAACTCCAAAACCCAATGGCGAAAACCCAATGTAAACATTTATTCTCTGATCGGAAGACGCGAACATCCTCATGTGGATACGCGACACTGAATTCACACATGCCAATCGCCAGCGCGCGCGCGCGGCGGCGGCATGCCGCTGATAGATTTGATACAACGGGAGCGAGGCTAAACTCCGAAACCCATTTGCGAAAACCCAATGTAAAAAATCATTCTCTGATCGGAAGACGGGAACATCTCAATGTGGATATACGACACTGAAAGCACAAATGCCAATCGGCAACGCGCGCGCGCGGCGGCGGCATGCCGCTGATAGATTTTATGTCACGGGAGCGATGTTGAATTCCAAAACCCAATGGCGAAAGCCCAATGTAAAAATGCATTCTCTGATCGGAAGACGGGAACATGCCCATCGGCATCCTCCCTGGTACCGAAGTATATACAACTGGCAGCGATCAGCATCCATGGAATTTTTCCATGGGGGGACAAATCAAAACATAGTTATTCGGATGCGAATTAATGGCAGTCGGGATCCGTGGGGGAGGGGAGGGGGGGGTCGTCATTTGTTTGACCGGTTTTGGACATTAGCTGCGCGTGCTTTTCGGAAAGGCTCATTCCATGCCTTGCCTTACCTCGTCCTCCAATAATTCCTTATACGTCCTTCCTCGCTAACCCTCCAGACTCTGTCGGTGGTCCTCGCTTTTCGTTTCTCGTTCTTATCGACGGCGTCCTCTTGCTTGGGATTATGCGGGGGCTTCGAGCTGTTCAGGGCCGGCGTGAAGATATTCAACATGAAGTGGGCTGGCTCGAAATGTACGGGTCTCTTGTGGATCTTCCTGTTTGGGCTGCCTTGAAGGCCTTGGGGCCCGCTTGGGCCCCTCTTGGGCTCTTCTTCGAAGTTGTGGGGCCGTCTCGAGTCTCGGCGCCATGTGAAGCTCTCCCGCAGCCATCAGAAAGAGACGAGCGTGAGATTTACTGAATATGGAGAAACCTGAATGGTTTTTGCGTTTGTGGCTCTCTGGGGTCATTTGGGAGGGCCGTTGGGAGTTCCACTGGGGCATCTTGTGGCACCTGGGGGCCGCCTTGAAACATCTTGGAACGTCTTGGACCACTAAGGGGCCATCTTGGCGGCCAGTGGGCGTCTTCCTGAATAAGCTCGGAATCCTCTTCAGGCCGAAAGAATCACCCAACGACCCCAAAGCAGATCCCGGAGCCAAGGGGGGCAAATTGGGTTGCGATGGGGGGAGTTTGGGAAAAGTGGGCCACCCCAGGGCCACCCCAGGTCCCCTCCCCCATGGGCGGTCCCGTCGTCTTCTTCCGTCGTCCGACGTCCGTCGTCCGTCCACCCGCCATGTTGCTTCTCTATGATAGCTCTGCCGTGAGCATCTTCTCTCGCTTGCTCTGAGCAGAAAGTGCCGGGGATGCAGCGGCCAGCACTGCACATGAGCTGCTACCTTGGGCTGCAGCTCGCTGGATACTGCTGCGTGAAAGGCGCTGCTACCCTGGGCTGCAGTGCCATGCAATTACATACCCCAGCACTGCTTCTCCCACACGGCACTTGAACAAGAGAAGGACATGCTTGGTTCGCGCATGATTTTCTGTCCTGAATCCTGAATGGATGAACATCTAACCCAAATCCAAAATTCCCGGATTCCTTGGGGCCTTCGGAGACTCCGCGAAACCGGAGGCGCGGTACCAGCCAGATGTCAGGGGATGTGTGCGACCCCCGAGTAGAAGTTCCACTTTGAAAAGGAAGAATTCTGGGGATTTTGCTTTTTCAAAACTTCGATATCTGAGGATTGGAAGCGGGAAAACGTGAGAAGGCGAAACTCTTTAGAAAGCTCATGGGAAATCAACGATGTCACCCTCTTTGGGCTCGCTCGGGACGGCTCTCGCAGCTCTCTTGGGCTGTTCTTGGAGCCTCGTCGGGGTCTTTTGAGGGCCTCTCAAGGCTCGGGGGTGTGTTGGGGGGCCTCTGGGTGGTCCCGGAGGCCCCTCGGAGATCTCTGGAAGCCTCCTGCTCCCGCTCTTGGGCCCATCTTGGGCCTGTTCTGG
Organism: Prorocentrum cordatum; assembly: GCA_963575745.1. Classification (NCBI taxonomy): domain Eukaryota; class Dinophyceae; order Prorocentrales; family Prorocentraceae; genus Prorocentrum; species Prorocentrum cordatum. Next base: position 18,178 of record CAUYUJ010017245.1, on the reverse strand, counting down.
GGTGGTCTGGGGCTGTCCTGGGCGCCTCTTCGGCAATCTTGGAGCCTTCTTGGCCCGTCTTGGGGCCGTCCTGAGGCTCTCTTGGGTGGTCTTGGGGCGGTCGTGGGAGCCTCTTCGGCGCTGTTGGACCATTGGAAGCTCGAAAACGCGAGAAGCCAAAAACATATAACAAAAAAAAACATCTACGATGTTGACGCCTCTCGGACCTCTCTTGGGGTCTCTTGGAGGCCACCTGGGAGCCTCGAGAGCCGTCGGAAGGCTGACTTGGGCTGCTCGGGATCGTCTTGGACAATCCTTTCGAATTCTGGGAGCTCCTGGGAGGCGTCTTGGGCCCTCCTGGGGCGCTGTGGAGGCTCCCCCGAAAGGCCGGGGGAGCAGTACTGGGAGCGTCCCCGAGATGTGGCGGGGAGGTGTGGGACCCGGGGCGGGGGGTGGGCGGTATTTATCTAGATTAGTTATATAGAACCGCGGGCGCGCTTCAGGCGCGCTTGGGTTCCAGCGCATGCCATGGCGTTGTTAGCTGCGCGTGCTTTTCGGACAGGCTCATTCCATGCCTTGCCTTACCTCGTTCTCCAATGTTCCTTATACTTCCTTCCTCGTTAACCCTCCAGACTCTTTCGGTTGTCCTCGCTTTTGGGAGCGTCTTCGGGGCGTCTCGGGGTTCCTCTCGGGGCGTCTTCGGGGCCTTCGGGGGCCTTGTTGGCGTCATGGGAATCGTCTTGAAAGGCGTCTAGGGCCATCGCTGCGGCCTCCTGGGGCCTCCCTGCAGCCTCTTGGGGCCCTGTTGGCCCCGGGTCGCCGAAACCCCGCAAAAAAAACACAAAGAAAAAGACGCCCGGGCCCCACGTTTGTGGTCGTGGCGCCGGCCCCCGGCCCCCGGGCCTGGTCCCCCGTTATATGTATATTTCCCATCGGAAATGGACGATTTTTTTTATTGGGCCACTCTCGGGGTGCCTCTTGGGGCGTCTTCGAAGCCGCTTTTGGTGTTTTTGGGGGTCTCAGGGGGGCCTCTTGGGGGTTCTGGGCCCCCTCTTGGAGCCTCTTGGGGTCTCCTGGGGGTCTCTCGGGCCAAAAGGCAAAAAATTCTCGTTCCTCGTCCCCATCTTGGGCGCCGCCTTGGGGCGTTCTTGGGCGGTTTGGGCGCCTCGTGGGCCGTCTTGGCCCCCTCGTGGGCCGTCTTGGGGCCGTCTTGGGGGCATCCTCGACCTGCTTGGGTGCCTTTGGGGCCGTCTTGGACGCAGTGGACACCCAAAAAACAAACACGCCAAACATATCAATTTTCCTATGGGAAATTTACGATGTTTGCTTATTGGGCCTCTCTCGGGGTTCCTCTCGGGGCGTCTTCGGGGCCTTCGGGGGCCTTGTTGGCGTCATGGGAATCGTCTTGAAAGGCGTCTAGGGCCATCGCTGCGGCCTCCTGGGGCCTCCCTGCAGCCTCTGGGGGCCCTGTTGGCCCTGGGTCGAACACAAGGAAAACGACGCCCGGGCCCCGCATTTGCGGTCGTGGTCGCGGCCCCTGGCCCCCGGACCCGGTCCCCCGTTATATGTATAAACCCTCGATACCCGCCCTCTCCGTCTTCGATCGTAGCCCCTTAGGGGTCTACCATTCTTACCGGCAGCGTGTATTTCATGCAGCTCCTACGACAGGGGAATTATTCACTGCGTGGAGCTCCCCATATGTGCATCTACTCGCATGGACCTGTCCGCCGTGAATGTCTAGGCGCAAGAGCTTTCGAATATTAACGGGCTTCAGTTGTGACGGTCTGGACATCAATCTAACTGCGAATGAATTGGAGTGTGAATGAGCCTCAGTAGTACGAGCGCGTCTCTGTGCATGAGCCTGGGGCCTCCTGGGGCCTCCTGAAACCTACTGGGGCTTCCTGGGTTCTCCAGGAGCCTCTTGGGACCTCCTGGGACCTCCTAGGAAGGTTTCGTGCCCCAGGAGAGGCGCAATCTATAGCAACAGACGTACATAAAACATTGCGGATTAGAGCCACAGGAGAAGGGCAATCTATAGGAACACGCGTAAAACACCACGGACTCGTGCCCCAGGAGAGGCCCAATACATAGTAACATGAGTAAAACATTTAGGATTGTGTACACAGGAGAAGGACCATCTATAGAAACATACGTAGAACATCAAAGAATCGTGCTCCAGGTGAGGCCCAATCGATAGGAGCATACGTAAAACACATGGGATTGGAGCCACTCCTGTTGCCTTCTGAGGCCTCCTGCTCCTGGGGCCTCTCGGGGCCTCCTGTTGCCTTCCGAGGCCTCCTGGCGCTTCCTGTTGCCTCCTGGGGCCTCCTGTGGTTTCCTGAGGCCTCCTGGAGCCTCTTGGGACATCCTGTGGCATCTTGAGTCTTTCTGTGGCCTCCTGATGCCTCCTGGGACCTCATGTGGTCTCCTGGGGCCTCCTGGAGCCTGTTGGAGCCTCCTGTGGCATCCTGAGAAGAATCTGCGCCCACGAGCCTGGCCACCAAAACAAGCAAACCGATCGAGACATCCTCAAAATCTGGCCCACCTGGGGAGTGAAAATGAGCGCCTCGCTCGAGACATCCTCCAAATCTGCTCCGAAAGCGAAGGATGTTGGGCCCAGAAACAAGCAAACCGCCTGAGACATCCCCACAAAATGGCCGCGAACGAGCCCGTGCAAACACCCCTGGCGGCTCCCCTTAGGGGTGCTGAAATGAGCGCCTCGCTCGAGACATCCTCCAAATCTGCTCCGAAAGCGAAGGATGTTGGGCCCAGAAACAGGCAAACCGCCTGAGACATCCCCACAAAATGGCCGCGAACGAGCCCGTGCAACCACCCCTGGCGGCTCCCCTTAGGGGTGCTGAAATGAGCGCCTCGCTCGAGACATCCTCCAAATCTGCTCCGAAAGCGAAGGATGTTGGGCCCAGAAACAAGCAAACCGCCTGAGACATCCCCACAAAATGGCCGCGAACGAGCCCGTGCAACCACCCCTGGCGGCTCCCCTTAGGGGTGCTGAAATGAGCGCCTCGCTCGAGACATCCTCCAAATCTGCTCCGAAAGCGAAGGATGTTGGGCCCAGAAACAAGCAAACCGCCTGAGACATCCCCACAAAATGGCCGCGAACGAGCCCGTGCAAACACCCCTGGCGGCTCCCCTTAGGGGTGCTGAAATGAGCGCCTCGCTCGAGACATCCTCCAAATCTGTGTATGAGTAAGTCTGTGTATGAGTAAGTCTGTGTATGAGTATGTCTGAGTGTGAGTAAGTCTGAGTATGAGTAGGTCTGAGTATGAGTAAGTCTGAGTATGAGTAAGTCTGTGTATGAGCAAGTCTGAGTATGAGTAACTCCGACAGGAGGGGGGAGGAAAGAGGAGGAGGGAGGAGGAGGAGTAGGAGGCGTCCAAGTAATAACAAGAACCCCATCTTAGGATATGGGGAAGAAACAACGGATGGACGAAAGGGGCGGGGGGGAGGGAGGAGGATGCAGCACAAGAGAGAAAAAGTAACAGGAGGGGTGCTAGGAGCAGAAAACACGTGTCAGAACCAGACGGGCAGGTCCGGCGGGTAGACCCTAACAGGCGGGTCGGGGGTTGCTGAAGCGTGCGTCCTGCATGAATCGCGAGGACGTCTCGAGCGATAGCGCGATTCCCAAGTAAATCGTGAGATGGGCCAAAGCGAAAGCGTGATTCCTGAGTGTCGAAGGCGCGGCCTCTGAACAAATAGCGAAGAAATCCCACGCGAGAGAGCGATTTCTGCATACACTGCGAGGAAGTCCCGCGCGAGAGCGCGATTGGGAATACATTGTGAGGAAGTATCAAGCGGGAGCCGTTGTTGTTGTAACTCGGCGGCCAGGGGCCGAATTCTGAGACCCAAGACCTTCTCTGATAAAAAAACACTCGGTAGTGAGAGTTCAACAACACCAGCGACAGCGACAGTACCAACACCAACAACAACACCAACACGACGACAGCAGCAACAGCACCACCACCAACAACAATAACCATAACAACAACAGCAGCAGCAGCAACAACAACAACAACAAACGCCACAACAACATCAGCAACAGCAGCAACAACAAAAACAATCATGTTTGAACTGATCGTTCTGATCTGCTCGCGTGCCACTAAGCGCGTATATCCCGAACCCTCGATACCCGCCCTCGTCGTTTTCGAGCGTACCCCCTTCGGGGCACATCTTCCTTACCTGCAGCGTGCAAATTCGTGCAGGGACTAGGGGACAATGGAAGGATGGCGCACGACAGAGCATAGCAGAAGCGGGGCGCAGGACAACAAAAACACGCGGCAGAACCGGACGGGCAGACTGTGCCCGAGACCGGGACCTGAGAACACCGTCCGGGCATTCCGCAACAGGGTCGCTCCCCAACTTAGGAGGCTTTTCGCGGGGCCTTCCTCAACATGGTGGCTCCCCAACGTAGGAGGCTTGTCGCCAGGCCTTCCGCAACATAGCAGCGTCCCAACGTAGGGGGTCTGTCCGCCGAGCCTTCCGCGACATGGTGGCTCCCGTCGGTGGGGATTCCGCAACACGGTGGCTCCCCAGGGTCTTCGGGTCTTCGCGTCTTCTGGTCTTCGGGCTTTCAGGTTTTCAAGGTCTTCACGTATTAGGACCTTCTGCTCTTCGGGTCGCAGGGTCTTCGGATCTTCGGGTCTTCGGGTCTTCGGGCCTTCGGGTCTTAGAGCCTTCGGGTCTTAATAAGGCCTTCGGGTCTTCGGGTCTTCGGGTTTTTGGGTTTTCGGGTCTTCGGGTCTGGATTTTCGGGACTTCGGATTCTCGAGTCTTCGGGTCTTCGGGTCTTCGGGTCTTGGGGCCTTCGGCTCTTCGGGTCTTCGGGTCTCTCGGTCTTCGGGTGTCGGGGTCTCCGGGTTTTCGGGTCTTCGAGTCTTCGGGCCTTCGGGTATTATGGTCTTCGGGTCTTCGGGTCTTAGGGCCTTAGGGTCTTAGGGTCTTAAGGTCTTCGGGTCTTCGGGCCTTACGGTCTTAGGGCCTTCGGGTCTTAGGGTCTTAGGGCCTTCGGGCCTTCGGGTCTTAGGGTTTTCGGGTCTTCGGGTCTTCGGGTCTTCGGGCTTTCGGGACTTCGGGGCTTTCGGGTCTTTGGGTCTTACGATCTTAGGATCTTCGGGTCTTAGGGTCTTAGGGTATTCGGGTCTTCGGGTCTTCGGGCTTTCGGGTCTTCGGGTCTTCGGGCTTTCGGGTCTTCGGGTCATAATGAGGCCTTCGGGTCTTCGGGTCTTCGGGTTTGCGGGTTTTCGGGTCTTCGGGTCTTCGGGCCTTCGGGTCTTCGGGTCTTCGGGTCTTTGGGTGTGGGGTCGCTGGGTCTTCGGGCCTTCGCGTCTCCATGTCTTCGGGTCTTCGGGCCTTCGGGTCTTCGGGCCTTCGGGTCTTCGGGTCTTCAGGTCTTCTGGTGTGATATCTTCGGGTCTTCGGACCTTCGGGTCTTCGAACCTTCGGGTATTCGGTTTTCGGGTCTTCGGGTCTTCGGGTCTTCTGGTCTTCGGGTCTCCGGGTCTTACATAGGGTCTTCGGGTCTTAGGACCTTCTGCTCTTCGGGTCTTCGGGTCTTCGTGTCTACGGGGTTTCGGATGTTCGGGTCTTCTGGTCCTCGGGCGGGCAAGGCCATTGGGGCAACCGCGCGAGCCGCTGGGGCGCGGGAGCAAGCCGTTGGGACAACCCCGCAGGCACCGAGCTTGTCACGGCCGCGCTCAGGCGGGAGGCAGCACGAAGCCAAGCTCTGCGGCGAGCCCGATTCGGCCGAGGATGGGTTACCACCCCGGCCCAGACGCAAGGTTTCCCCCCTGCGCCCGATGCGGCTGCCGATAGGATACCACCGCCAGCCCGGAGACAAGGGTTTCCCCCTGCCCCCGATTCGGCTGACGATGGGTTACCACCGCCAGCCCGGAGACAAGGGTTTCCCCCTGCCCCCGCTTCGGCCGAGGATGGGTTACCACCCCCGGCCTAGACGCAAAGGTTTCCCCCTGCGCCCGGCCGCCGTCGTCGTCCTCACCTCCTGTTCCTCCTCTTCCTCCTCACCTGATAGGTCGGGCGAATCGCCCTCCGGAGAGCGCTTAGCGAGGGGGCTCCCGCCTGAGACTTCCTCACAATTCACTCACAGACGAGGCCCCCCGCCTGATACCTCCTCCATATCCAAGCCTCATGGGCCCCAAAGTGACGACAGTTACAAATTCGAGAATGACCCGCTCAAATTAAAATCATTAATGCGGGCCCCATAGGGAGGGGGCTCCCGCCTGAGACTCCCTCACAGTTCACTCACAGACGAGGCTCCCGCCTGATACTGCCTGCCTATTCAGACCTCAGGAGCCCCAAAGTGACGACCGTTACAAGTTCGAGGATGACCCGCTCAAATTAAAATCATTAATGCGGGCCCCAGGAGATGGCTCCCGCCTGAGACTTCCTCACAGTTCACTCACAGACGAACTCCCGCCTCATACTTCCTCCACATTCAAGCCTCAGGAGCCCAAAAGGGACGACAGTTACAAATTCGAGGATGACCCGCTCGGACTAAAAACATGAAATACGGGCCCCATAGGGAGGGGCTCCCGCCTGAGACTTCCTCGCAATTCACTCACAAACGAGGCTCCCCGCCAGATATTTCCTTCATATTCAAGCCTCGGGAGCCCCGAAGTGACGACAGTCACAGGGTTGAGGATGACCCGCTCGGATAAAAAAAACATGAGATGCGGGCCCCATAGGGAGGGGGCTCCCGCCCCTCCTCCTTATCCTCCAACTTATCCTTCCTTCCGCATCTGGCCGCGGCTGATCACGGAACATCGCGCTTTCCCGAAACAAGCGCTCCCGCCGCCGCCATCGTCCGCTTTCCCAACTAAAGGAAGAGAGGGGAAGGAGGGAGGAAGAAGGAGAAACGACGACGGGGGAGATGATGATGATGATGAGGAGGATGAGGAGCAGTATGATGATGATGACGATGATCATGCTGATCATGGTCATTATGCTGGTGATGATGAGGGGGGCCCCCCAAGGCGGTGCTTCAAGACATGCCACAACAAAGACTGGAAACCTCAGCCGGGAAGCCTGTTTCTCCTCCCACTGAATTCGAGGAAATCGCCGGCAAGGGTCCATGAGACTTAATTGTCTCGGGAGCCGTCAGGGTTCAATCGGGACGACCACCCTTGCTGGCCCCACCTGTACACCTTGCCTCTAGCAGACCGTGTATAAGTATAGCTCGACCCCGAAGATGCACTAGGGCTAAGAAGAAGATGACGACGACGACGAGGACTAAAACAAGGAAGATGATGAGGATGAGGGAAGAACCATGGGGAAGGTGGAAGGAGAAAAGGAGAACGGGAGAGCAGGACGAGGAGAGGAGAAACAGGATAGGGAGAAAAGGCCTGAAGACATGAAGGCATGAAAATCTTGAAGATGGCGCCATTCCTGCATGAGATCGCAGAAAATCGGCCCGACGACATGAAGACATGAAGACATGCTCACCAGGCTCATATGACTCGTAGGGCTCATGCGGCTCATAGGGGTCATAGGGCTCATAGGGCTCATGATGCTCAGAGGGCCCAGGGGGCTCATGAGACTCATAGGGCTCATAGGGCTCATATGGCTCATACATGGCAGAAAACGTAGCATGGGATCGCATACTAGAGCACGGCATCACATAACAGAGGACACAACAGCATCGAATAGCATTGCCCAGCATCGCGTCGCACAGCATTTCATAGCAGATGATGGCATATCCTGGCACCACATCGCATTTTGTCGCAACGCATAGCGTATCATAGTGTAGTGTGGCGTAGCTCAGCATGGCATGTCATGCCATGACAAAGCGTAGGTTAGCATCGCATGGCATACCAGAGCATAGCATGGCATACCAGAACATATCATGGCATCGCATAGCAAAGGGCACACTAGCCAAGCATATAATCGCATTGCATCGCATAGCATGGCAGAGCCTTCTCCTCCTCCTCCTCCTCCTCCTCCTCCTAGTCCTGCTCTTGCTTCTCCTCCTCCTCCTCCTCCTCCTGCACCGTCCCCTTCCTGCCTCTAATACCCGTGCTTGAGGAATCGATGGCTCGAGGGTATGAGGGCTTGAGGGCTCGATGGATCGAAGACTTCAGGGCTCGATATATCCCAGCAGCGTCGCTATCCCAGCCTCTGCGGCCCAGCCGTACCAACTGCCCCATTCTCACTCTCTTCCTCCCCATCCCCCTCTCCCCCCCTCCATGTCTGCAGCTCCCTTATTACTCCACCGCCCCTCCTCCTTATCCTCCAACTTATCCTTCCTTCCGCATCTGGCCTTGGCTGATCACGAAACATCGCGGATTCCCGAAACAAGCGCTCCCGCCGCCGCCATCGTCCGCTTTCCCAACTAAAGGAAGAAAGGGGAATGAGGGAGGAAAAAAGGAAAAACGACGACGGGGGAGATGATGATGATGATGATGATGATGATGATGATGATGATGATGATGATGATGATGATGATGATGATGATGATGATGATGATGATGATGATGATGCTGATGATGATGATGATGATGATGATGATGATGATGATGGTGATGATGGTGATGACGATGATGATGATGATGATGATGATGATGATGATGATGATGATGATGATGATGATGATGATGATGATGGCGATGATGATGATGCTGATCATGATACTTATGGTGGTGATGATAAGGGGCCCCCCAAGGCGGTGCTTCAAGACATGCCACATCAAAGACAAGAAACCTCAGTCGGGAAGCCTGCTTCTCCTCCCACTGAATTCGAGGAGTTCGCCGGCAAGGGTCCATGAGACTCAATTGTCTCGGGAGCCGTCAGGGTTCAATCGGGACGGCCACCCTTGCTGGCCCCACCTGTGCACCTTGCCTCTAGCAGTCCGTGTATAAGTGTAGCTCGACCCCGAAGTTGCACTGGGGCTGGGAAGATGACGACGACGAGGACTAAAACAAGGAAGATGATGAGGATGCGGACAGAACCATGGGGAAGGTGGAAGGAGAAAAGGAGAACGGGAGAGCAGGACGAGGAGAGGAGAAACAGGATAGGGAGAAAAGGCCTGAAAACATGAAGGCATGAAAATCTTGAAGATGGCGCCGTTCCTGCATGAGATCGCAGAAAATCGGCCCGACGACATGAAGACATGAAGACATGCTCACCAGGCTCATATGACTCGTAGGGCTCATGCGGCTCATAGGGCTCATAGGGGTCATAGGGCTCATGATGCTCAGAGGGCCCAGGGGGCTCATGAGACTCATAGGGCTCATAGGGCTCATATGGCTCATACATGGCAGAAAACGTAGCATGGGATCGCATACTAGAGCACGGCATCACATAACAGAGGACACAACAGCATCGAATAGCATCGCCCAGCATCGCGTCGCACAGCATTTCATAGCAGATGATGGCATATCCTGGCACCACATCGCATTGTGTCGCAACGCATAGCGTATCATAGTGTAGTGTGGCGTAGCTCAGCATGGCATGTCATGCCATTGCAAATCGTAGGTTAGCATCGCATGGCATACCAGAACATAGCATGGCATCGCATAGCAAAGGGCACACTAGCCAAGCATATAATCGCATTGCATCGCATAGCATGGCAGAGCCTTCTCCTCCTCCTCCTCTTCCTCCTCATCCTCCTCCTAGTCCTGCTCTTGCTTCTCCTCCTCCTCCTCCTCCTCCTCCTCCTCCTGCACCGTCCCCTTCCTGCCTCTAATACCCGTGCTTGAGGAATCGATGGCTCGAGGGTATGAGGGCTTGAGGGCTCGATGGATCGAAGACTCCAGGGCCCGATATATCCGAGCAGCGTCGCTATCCCAGCCTCTGCGGCCCAGCCGTACCAACTGCCCCATTCTCACTCTCTTCCTCCCCATCCCCCTCTCCCCCCCTCCATGTCTGCAGCTCCCTTATTACTCCACCGCCCCTCCTCCTTATCCTCCAACTCATCCTTCCTTCCGCATCTGGCCGCGGCTGATCACGGAACATCGCGCTTTCCCGAAACAAGCGCTCCCGCCGCCGCCATCGTCCGCTTTCCCAACTAAAGGAAGAAAGGGGAATGAGGGAGGAAAAAGGAAACACGACGACGGGGGAGATGATAATGATGATGATGATGATGATGATGATGATGATGATGATGATGATGATGATGATGATGATGATGATGATGATGATGATGATGATGATGATGATGATGATGATGATGATGATGATGATGATGATGATGATGATGATGATGATGATGATGATGATGATGATGATGATGCTGATGATGCTGATGATGATGATGCTGATGATGCTGATGATGCTGATGATGATGATGATGCTGATGATGATGATTATGATGATGATGATGCTGATGATGATGATGCTGATGATGATGATGATGATGATGATGATGATGGCGATGATGATGATGCTGATCATGATACTTATGGTGGTGATGATAAGGGGCCCCCCAAGGCGGTGCTTCAAGACATGCCACAACAAAGACTGGAAACCTCAGTCGGGAAGCCTGCTTCTCCTCCCACTGAATTCGAGGAGTTCGCCGGCAAGGGTCCATGAGACTCAATTCTCGGGAGCCGTCAGGGCTCAATCGGGACGGCCACCCTTGCTGGCCCCACCTGTGCACCTTGCCTCTAGCAGTCCGTGTATAAGTGTAGCTCGACCCCGAAGTTGCACTAGGGCTGGGAAGAAGATGACGACGACGACGAGGACTAAAACAAGGAAGATGATGAGGATGCGGAAAGAACCATGGGGAAGGTGGAAGGAGAAAAGGAGAACGGGAGAGCAGGACGAGGAGAGGAGAAACAGGAGGGGGGGAAAAGGCCTGAAGACATGAAGACATGAAGACGTGAAGACGGCGCCGTTCCTGCTGCGATCGCGGAAAATCGGCCCGACGGCATGAAGACATGAAGACTTGACGACCTGAGCTTCATGTGTTCATGTCTTCATGTCGCCAGGCAGGGCAGCATGTCTTCATGTTTTCGTGTCGTCATGCCGTCGGGCAGGGCAGCACGTCTTCATGTCTTCATGTCGTCGGGCAGGGCAACACGTCTTCATGTCTTCACGCCTTCATGTCGTCGGGCGGGGCAGCATGTCTTCATGTCTTCACGCCTGCATGTCGTCGGACCCTGCTTAGGCCTTTGTGTCTTCATGTCTTCATGTCTTCACGCGAGCATCGCGGGAACCACCAACCACAGTAATGGAACACTTTCCGCCTTAAACTGCGCCCCTGGCCCCCGAACTACAACAACAATGGTTTCCGCCTGATACTCCCTCACAATGAATTCCCAAATCGCGCTCTCGCGCGGGACTTCCTCACAGTGGATTCAGGAATCGCGCTGTCGCGTGGGACTTCCTCGCAATTTATTCAGAAGCCGCGCCCTCGACATTCAGGAGTCACGCAATCGCTGTGGATTTCCTCACGATTGATTTGCGAATCGAGCTGTCGCTCGAGACTTTCTCGCGATTCACGCAGGACGCACGCTTCAGCAACCCGCCTGCCTGTTCGACCTAGCCGCCTGGGCCCTCCTTCCCGACCCGCCTGGGAGGGTTTACCCGCCCGATCTGCCCGTCTGGTTCTGCCGTGCTCCATCCCCCTCCATCCCCCTTGTCCCTTTCCTTCCATTCGCCCTCTCTTCCCCCGCCTCAGGATCTGCGCGAAATACACGTTGCAGGTAAGAAAGATATACCCCCAAGGGGGTACAGTCGAAGACGATGATGGCAGGTATCGAGGGTTCGGGATGCTGTTCGGGATAAACATGCGTATCGAATGGCACGCGAGCAGATAAGAGCGAACAAACTCAAACTGAGTGTTGTTGTTCTTGTGGTTCAATTCTCAATTCCACAGAATACTGTCGGCTGATCCCCCCCATGCCCATTGCGCTGTTCAATCAAAGCCTCTTCCCTGGGCCCGTTTTTTTTCGTACCAACTAAAAATCTTAAGCCTCAGGCTGCGCCCCTGGCCACCGAACTACCACAACAACGGCTCCCGTCTGACACTTCCTCAAACTTTTGTTGTATCGCGCTCTCGCGCGGGACTGTTTCACAGTGTATCCAGGAATCGCGCCCTCGCGTAAAACTTCCTCGCAGCTTACTGAATCGCCACGCCCAAAACAGGCAGGAGCAGGCTGGAATCGCGCTCTCGGTGTGGATTTCCTCAAGATGTACATGGGAATCGCGCTGTCGCTCGAGACTTTCTCGCGATTCATGCAGGACCTTAGCTGCCCCGATACGCAACACGCAACACGTATCGTACTGATACGGAGATCAACACGTAGGCTGAAAACGTAGGTCCGACGCGATACATTCGACAAAACGTGGTCCAATACGTGGAGCCAACGCGCAACGTATTGGCACGGACGTCTTGAACACGGGACGTATTGCGTTTCAAAACGGGCGCATCGAGGCAACTAAGTGCAGGACTGATGCTTCGGCGACCCGCCCGCTCGACCCGGCCGCCTGGGACCGCCCTGCCCGCCCCGCCCGCCCCGCCGTCTGGCTCCGCCGCCTGCTCCTCTGCTCCGAGCTCCCCTCCTGCTCACCCGAAGGCACAGGAAACCTCTCGGGAGGCCAGAGGGCTTCCGAGAAGCCCCGCTGCCTTCTGAGAGGACCTTGTCCCTCTCACTTTCCCCCCGCGCCCGCCGCCGACCATACGCTTCCTGATGCCCGCCCCCTGCGCAGGAGGGATGGGGGCCGAGCGCGCTCGCGCCACCTTCCGCCGCAGGCCGTCGAGCCTGCAGCAGGGCGCCTCCTGTTCCCTGTCGTGTTCCTTCCTTCGCTCTCCCCGTTGTCCCTTTGTTCCTCCTCTCCTCCCGCGTTCTGGGGGATGCGCCAGCTATACGTTGCAGGTAACAAAGAATTGCCCTCAAGGGGTGTGATCGAACACAAAAAGAGGGCGGATATCGAGGGCTTGGGATACATATATATATATATACACATGTGCGTGTTGACTGGCAAGAGGATTGTTGTTGTCATTCAGTGCTAATAACTGAAACTTGTGCAGGCGCTGTTGTCTTGTGTTTTTGCCATCGGCGGCCGTGTCTCAGCTAGCACAGCCCCTGCACGCAGCGCGAGGCGCCGAATCAGGTCTCAAGAAAAGGCGGGCGATAGAACGCACGAAACTTCGTTCGTTCGTGTGCATAATAATTATCCTGGCCTGGACTCCTGGAGATGCAGCAGCTAGACGCCATGGACAGCGAACGAGGGAGGAGGACGAGAAAGGCACGTCACAGGACAAAGATGAGCAAAGGGAGTCGAAAGCTGGGGAGGGGAAGCCATGGGACCAATTCGCTGCGCAGCACCACAGAGCGCAACAGCCTCGCACTTGCTGGGAAGCACAATCTGGCCTCAAAGGCCAGCGCCTTTACGACAAAGTGGCGCAGCATCCCGGACAGCATCCCCCATGGTTGTGTGCAGCAGCTGCGGAGGGCGAGAGGGAGTCCTCCAGCTCCTCCTCCCAAGCCCTCCATCCGACCTCCTCCCCCAGAAAAGCTGGCAACAGGAATGCAGCAAGACGTATGCTCTGCTCAATCCTGCTTCCCTCTCCCTCCACGCTCCCACACGTCCTCATTCTGCCCCGCTCCTCCTCAGGTTGCATTCCCCTCCTTCCCCTGCCCCCACTTCAAAGGCCGTGCCCGCCTGCGTGTGTGTTCTGAGGCCAGGATGTGTGGCCCTATCGGGTCTCAGCGGCGCGCTAGCGCGGCCTTGTCGCCGCGTGGCACTCTGCGGGGAGATCCTTCATGTGCAGCTCGACACAGGAGGGCAGATCGTCCCTCGGCTGGCCTCCGCAGATCTCCCTCATCTTCTCCTTGCACATGCGTTGTGTCTCGACGTCGCCTCCCGCCGCCGCCATCGCCGAGGGACCCCCTCCTCCCTCTTTGGCCCCCTGTGCATTTTTGTCCACCGCCTCCATGTTGGCCAAGGAGAGCCTGCACTTCTCGGAGAGCGTGTCCTGCTGCTGCGCAAAGAGGCACTTTGCGCGCGCGGAGGCCGTATTTTTTTTGTCCATCTTGCCGCACCTTTCCGGGTCCATGAGGTCCGCCTGGCAGGCTATGATCACGCGCAGGTCGAGCCTGTTGTCGCCCGCCCTCAGCTGGTCGACGAGGAAGAGCTGCTTCGAGCACTTCCTGGACAGCTCTTCCCTGTGCGCCCGGAGGCAGGGCAGGGCAGCATCGCCGCTGAGCCCCGCGCAGAGTCCCGCCTCATCCTGCGCGCAAGCCTCCTCGGTTATCACGCCTTTGCTCGCCTTCGCAGCTGCGCCCGGGGAGTCCCGCAGCACGTGCTTCACCTCCGTGATGCACGCGGACGTGACGCCGTTCCTCTCGAGCAGACCCTTGTCGGCACCATTCCTGGCGGCGGTCTTCGTCAGGCACAGCGCAAGCTGGCCACCGCCGGGGGGGACCGTCGGGCAGTAGCTGGCGATCGCGGCCTTGCACGGACCAGAGCTCTGGACGTCGCCCCCGCTCTTGCCCACCGGCCCTCCCCTCGCGGCCTTCACGGCCCACGCCGCGAGCAGCGCCGCGGTCCAGCGCATGTCCTCGAGCTGGCCGTGCGCCGGCGCGGATGACAGGATGACCTCGCCGCGCCCTGTGCGCGCCGAGGATGCGCGGCGGCCTGGCCGCCCTGAGTTAAAGCGGCCATGGGCCGCCTGCAAGCGCTTCGGCGCTCTCGCCTCGGCGCCGGCTGCATCTCCTTGAAAGTTGATCCGGCATCAACTTTCAAGGAGATGCAGCCATCAACTTCAGGTTGAAGGAGATGCGGCATCAAGTTTCAAGGAGATGCGGCATCAACTTTCAAGGAGATGCAGCCATCAACTTTCTCTACTTTCAAGTTGATGCGGCATCAACTTTCGGGCATCAATGATGCCCGAACCTCAGGGAGGGCGCTCTCGCCTGAGATCCCCTCGCAATTCAGCACCGCAAAGGGGGTCCTTCAGAGCAGTCTTGCCGCTACTTGCGGACGCTGGAACGGCCAGTTCGCTTACAAGGGGGTCCTTCAGACCGAAGTTGCTGCTACTCATGGATGTCAGAACGGCCTTTTCACTTCAACCTTCTTCGCACTTCAGCACTACAAGGGGGTCTGGTCCTTCAGAGCGGTGTCGCTGCTACTCCCGGATGCCGGAACGGCCGTCTCGCTTGAGGCTTGAGGCCCCAGCTGGCCATCGCTCGGACGTCCATTCCCTGTGTGTTTTTCGGTTTCGTGTGTGGCTTTTTCGCCAAATGATCAAGGATGCTCCTCGATGGCCCTCGCCGAGAAAAAATGCCCACGTCCGAGCGATGCCAGGCCAGGGAGCCCCAGGACGCTCCCAGGGATCTCAGATCGGGTAGCGTTCTTCGGCGCTCCTGCCCCCAGGAGGGCCCCAGGAGGGCCCCAGGAGGCTCTGCGCTGGGATCTGTGTGCGGGGACCGCTCCTCGGTCTCCCCATCCGGCCCCAGGAGGCCCCAAAGGGCACTTTTCCGTATGTACGTGTTCGGAGGATGCTCTTCGGCCCTCCCGCCCCCAAGGAAGCCCTAGGAGGCCCCTGGAGACGATTTTCTGTATTGGGGTATGTGTTGGGGGAACGCTTTCCCCCCCCCCCCCCCCCTCTCCCCTTGCCCCCAGGAGGCCCCAGGAGGCCCCAAGACGCCCCAGGAGGTATTTTTCTGTATTGAGATACATGTTTGCGGAGTGCTTTCCTCCCTGTCTCAAGCTTCGCCCCCACTGGCTTCGCCACCCTTCTCCTGGGGCTCGAGTCCATTGTGCTTCACGTATGTTCCTAAACATTGTCTGTCTCCTGGGGCTCGAACCCTTTGCGCCTTCCGTATGTTCCTACATGGTGCTTCCGACTAGTGCTCGAATATCTCTTCTTGCTTTACGTATGTACCTATATGTTGGCCCTCCACTGGATATGTTCCTATATGTTGGCCCTCCACTGGGACTTGCATGCTCCTGATTACAGATTGCTCCTCTCCTGGGGCTCGAATCTCCCGTGTTTGGAATCCTCACCGCTCCCCAGTCGCACTGATTTGTTCATGTGTCCTGAGGGGTGACTTTTTCCAGCATTCGGCACACCAGCCAAGCGACGATGGCCCAACGAGCTCTCGGGCTGCAGACCGCGACAGCAATGCTGCCCCGCAGCATGCATCGGAGGAGCGCCTGGCAGCAACGAAGACGACGCAGGGAAGAGGAGGCAGAGGCAGGAGGAGGAAGACGAGGAGCGAGGCGGGCAGCGCGGCCGTGCAGCCTGGCCGGCACGCGCACCGACACGCGGCACTGCAGCGGCAGCCCGCGCGAGGCGACAGCCGAGAAACGCCCCCCCCCGGCGAGGTGCTGGCATGCCCTCCTCGGGCGGGAGATCCGAGCGTGGGACTATCGGCCCCCCTTTCCTGTGGGCGATCTCGGAAACCCTGAGCTAAAACAGGGCTAGGATCGGGATAAATCTCTCCAGAGCGTTCCGGAGCGCTCTCAGAGCGTTCCGGAACGCTCTGGAGCGGCCGCGGCGCCCAATACATCCTCCAAACCCGCCGACTCTCAGAGATTTCGAGTTATCCCGATCCGATTTTGTCCGATCGTCGCGTCGTTTTAGGAGCCCCACAACATTGTCATCTCTTGGGGACGCGTTTTTCACTTCCGCCGCCTCCCGCCGCCCTTCCGCCGGCTTCCGCCCGCGGAGGCGGCCTCGCTGTACTTCCGCCGGCCTTCCCCTTCCGCCGCCTTCCGCCGCGGAAGAGATGACAACTCCTTCTACTCGCGAAGGCAAGGCCCGTGATTGGAACGCCCAAGAGTTCCCACAGAGAGGATGGCGTCACGATGGACGCACGTGGCACGTAAAAGCATGGCGCACGAGGGTACAATTATGTCCGTGGAGCGCGAACTACTCAGCAATTATTAACGTTTGGACCCCTGCAGGCACTTCGGCGCTCTCGCCGCTGCGCAGAGTGCGATTCCTTTGAAAGCGAGGCTCACGCTCGAGCGTTTCGGGGTTGCGCCCAAACCGGCCCCCCCAACAGCAACAGCGCTCCCGCGCAATACGTCCTCACAGTTTACACCGAGAGGCCCAAGCCAGAGAGGCCCCAGGAAACGCTTTTCTGTGTTGCGAGAATACATGTGTTCGGGGAGCGGTTTTCGCCCCCCCTGCCCCCAGAAGGCCCCAGGAGGCTCATTCCTGTATTGGGATCTGTGCTCGGGGAATGCTCTTCGGCCTCCCGTAAAGTAGACTTTGCTGCCCCCCTCCTGGGGCTCGAGTTCGTTGTGCTCTGCCTACGTTCCTATAGAATACCCTTCCCCCCGGGTTCGAGTCCATGTGTGTTTACGCATATTCCTACGGAGTGCCCCTCGGATGGGTTCGGATCCTTCGCGTGTTTGCGTATGTTCTTGTAGATTCCCTTCGACTTGGGCTCGAATCCATAACGTTCCACGTGTGTTCCTGCATATCGCCCTGCTCCTGAAGCTCGAAGTCTTCATGTTTTGATCCCTCACCGCTCCCGATCGTCGCGTTGCTCTTTACGTGTCGTGCGAGCGGAGGAAGAACATCTGTCTCGGGAGAGGCGTTGGCTCAACACTGTTGGGCGGGAGATCTGGACGTGGGAATATCGGCCCCCTTTTCAAACAGTTCCCTGAAGGGGGGGGTATCATGGCTACGTGTGGATGGAGCATGGCGCATGACGGCAAACAAATTGTTGCTGGAATATCCTTATTGAAGAAAGTGTTGATCACCCCCACCGGTCACATTGTGTATTTCAATTGGAGTGCCCCCCTCGGGGTTCGCACGCTGTTTTCTTTGAAGGAACATATGTTTGCTCAAACTGCGTTGTCGCCCCCCGCGGCTACAACAACAACAGCAATCATGTTAAGACTGTTCGTTCCTATCTGCTCACGTGCCAATCAATACGTATTCCCCAAACCCTCGGTACCCGCCCTCGTCGTCTTCGATCGTATCCCCTTGGGTGTATATCTTCCTTATCTGCCACGTGCATGTAGTGCAGCCCCTAAAACCAAAAAACTAGAGGACGGGTGGAAGGGGGAGGGAGAAGAATGAAACACGGGAGAAATTAGCAGGAGGGGCGCCAGGAACTACTACTACTACGACGACTACTACTACTACTACTACTACTACTACTACTACTACTACTACTACTACTACTACTACTACTACTACTACTAAGACTACTACTACTACTACTACTACTACTACTACTACTACTACTACTACTACTACTAC
>CAUYUJ010017244.1:115000-242873 GCA_963575745.1 Prorocentrum cordatum | reverse complement strand
GTCGTAGTAGTAGTAGTAGTAGTAGTAGTAGTAGTAGTAGCAGTAATAGTAGCAGTAGGAGTAGTAGTCATAGTTGTAGTAGCAGTCGTAGTCGTACTAGTACGAATCGTCGTAGTAGCAGTCGTAGTCGTACTAGTACGAGTAGTAGTAGTAGTAGTAGTAGTAGTAGTAGTAGTAATAGTAGTAGTCGTAGTAGTAGTAGTCGTAGTAGTAGTAGTAGTAGTAGTAGTAGTAGTAGTAGTATTCGTAGTAGTATCCGTAGTAGTAGTAGTAGTAGTAGGTAGTAAAAAAAGTGGTGAATTGTAGTAGTTAGTCGTTGTAGTAGTAGGTTTCGTAGTAGTTGTAGTAGTAGTAGTTAGTAGTAGTAGTAGTAATAGTAGCAGGAGTAGTAGTAGTAGTAGTAATTGTAGTTGAGTTAGTAGTTACTAGTTCGTAGTTAGTAGTAGTAGTAGTAGTATAGTAGTAGTAGTACGTAGTAGTTGCAGTAGTAGGGAGTAGTAGTAGTTCGTAGTAGTCGTTTCAGTAGTCGTAGTACTTAGTCGTGTAGTCGTTAGTGTAGTAGTAGTAGTAGTAGTAGTAGTAGTAGTAGTAGTGTAGTAGAGTAGTAGTAGCAGTAGTAGTAGTTTTTTTTTTTTTTTTTTTGTTTTTTTTTTTTTTTTTTTTTTTTTTTTTGTTTTTTTTTTTTTGAGTAGTAGTAGTAGTAGCGTAGTAGTAGTGTAGTAGTAGTAGGTAGTAGTAGAGTAGTAGTAGTAGGTAGTAGTAGTAGTAGTAGTAGTAGTAGTAGTAGTAGTAGTAGTAGTAGTGGTAGTAGTAGTAGTAGTAGTAGTAGTAGTAGTAGTAGTAGTAGTAGTAGTAGTAGTAGTAGTAGTAGTAGTAGTAGTAGTAGTAGTAGTAGTAGTAGTAGTAGTAGTAGTAGTAGTAGTAGTAGTAGTAGTAGTAGTAGTAGTAGTAGTAGTGGTAGTGGTAGTGGTAGTGGTAGTGGTAGTGGTAGTGGTTGTCGTAGTTGTAGTACTGGTCGTAGGTGGGTGGTCCAACTGAACAGTCATTCAGGGCACAGCCTTGCATTCTGGGTGGCGGCTGCTCGAGGAGCGCACAGCAAACCGAAACGTGTAACACCTCGTGTCCTGAAGGCGCTGGCGAGCTGTAACATGTGACGGGCTCTTCCGTGTGGTGTCGGAGTGTATCTCTTCAGTGCTCTTCCTTTCTTTTTTTTGAACCGGCCGATAACAGATCACAGTGGTCTGTCGGTCGTACAATGTCATTCCATGGCCATCCATGCGTATCGTCACAGGTCGAGAGACTGTCGTCAGGTAGCAGAGTTACGGACGGAGGAGCGTGCCGTATTCCCTCATTTGGATCCCCCCTCGCCCCTGGCAGTGCGCAGGGATAGCACGAGAGGGGATTGCATTGACGCACGTGCTCCTCCCTCTGCTCACGACCTCCTCCGTAGCCATTTTGGCTCAAGCATTTGTTGCTCCTCTGCTTTCCCTTTTGTGGATCATACATCTTTGATCTGGAGGAGCGGCATGGCTGATTGGGACAAGGCCCAGTGGATCCGATGGGTGGAGAGCATCGACCCAACGGCACCACCGCAAGAGGGCGTCGAGGACGTGCTGACTGTTTTTCACATTCTGGCGTTTCTGCAGACGTCGGTCCAGCTTGATGGTGTCGACCCGGCGGAGTTGTTGGCAGCGCCTGGAGCACCGTCGTCAACTGGGATCGGACAGAAAGCGTTGGTTCGCAGGGCGATTCGCCGGGCAGAGCAGACTGCTAGGATTGTACCCGCGGTGGCCGTCATACGGCAACGGCGACTGCACCGCCGCCGAGGGCGGCAACGCCAGCACAGCAGCAGCTCAACCTCGCAGATGTGGCACACGTGGGCGACATGACGAACGCACTGGCGGTAGCTTGCGCATTGGCGGCGGCGACATCGCCGGCGGTGAACGTTAACAAACCGCTCGAAATCGCCAGCATGGAGGTGTTGCCGTACCACATGCAAGTGTTGCAAAAACAGTGGCAACTCATGAACGCTTTCGCGACCACTGCTAGGGCAGACGCGCCGCCGCGGCAGCCTTTCATGTATGTGGACATTACATACGCAATCATTTGTTTGCTCATGTGGATCCCCTCCGAGTCCATTGGTGGTGCGGCGGCAGGTGTGGAGCAGGCCGCATTTGCGGATGAATCTCGCGCCGAACGAAAAGGGGGGATAGGGAAAGGGGGGTTACGAAATCTGCTGCATGCAGTTGGTTTCGGCCCCGCCGCCGGGCCCATGCCTCGATACATGGGCGCTTCCCGGCGCCGAGAGGCGCCAGGAAAATCAGCTACGTGAGCTGATTCTCAAACCCACCCCTTGTTATCCCCCCTTCGCCCGGCCCGAGGATCGACGGAGGCGACAGTGTCCAAGTTAGGTTGGCAGCGGCACTCAAAGCAGCATCTGTCGCGCCCTGGATGATCCTTAATACAGCGCAGTGGGCTGGTGCTTTCATGCGGTACCTCATCCAAGCGGTCGGCACGCAGGTGATGGATTGGGCGACGGAGCTGGTGTGTTACGACATCATCTTGAAGTTGGCGCATGAGGAGTCCAAGCAACGCGGCACGCCGGTGTGTGCCGTCGTTTTCGACGACATGCTGCGGAGGAGTTGGGCGCAGCTTGCAGAACGCCGTGATCCAACACAGCACCCCTTGCAGATGGCTAGCAAGAAAGGCGAGCATAATTGGAATACGGCGATGGCCAGGTTGCAGCCGTTCCTCAAGGCAATGGGGGCGGGCATTTCGGCAGGGTCCAGTTCGGCCCCGGCGGGCGCAGGCTTGGCGGCGGCCGGAAAGTGTGCTCTAGCGAAGCGACAGGCCGCAACGGACGCTCTAGCGCGCCGATCAGCCAACACCGCCAGTGAGTTGGCCAAGCATCAGGCTGTTATGGAGAATCGTGCCCAGTACTTGTGTGGCTTGGCAGACGACGGGGCCGGAGGCGGCGACCCCGCTGGCCGTTCGTGTCGCGCCGACGGCAAATGTGCCGGCAAGGCATGCAAACGCGCCCAAGGAAGCGACGGGACCGTGTCCAACCGACAGGCCAAGAACCATAATTTTTGCCAGGGTGTCGACGCCAAGAAGGAGCCAATCGAGCTGCTGGGGCCGGCGTGGGAAGCGCTGGTGGGATGAGGCTGGAGGCTCCGAGTGGACCAACATCCCGCGAGCATGGGCGCCTGGTTGTGGAGCGGTCTCAGACATCAAGCGGCCGACTGCTGTCAATGCTAGACGACGGCCTTCCATAGGTGTCGAGCCTGTTCACGGCGAAGACTTTGGCGACGTATGCAAGAATGCGATTGTGCAAGGGAGAGAGAGCGTTTAGCTTTCTTGCAGGATGCTCCGCGATGCAACCGTCAGGTCTTGGATGGCGGGGTCAAGGCGCTTGTCGTTGTCCTCCCAGTTCATTGGTATATCACGGCGCGCGCTTCCACGCCAGCGCCCGTGGTCGCGCGTTCGCGGGCTGCCCGGGCTGGGTGCTGTGGAGGCGGAGCAGGTCTTGTTACAGGGCCAGTTCGAATTGGCCTTGGTGGTGCTTCTGGATTCGTGCCAGGCGGCTGCCGTGCCCTTCTTGGTCACAACATCTTGAGGATCATAGTTATGGTACTTGCCTGGCATGGTGCGCTCCTTGCGGGAAGGCGCGGGGCAGCTCAGCGCGTTGCCTTATCCGCGTGGTGGGCGCGGCGGCGAGGGGCCGCTCGTTGTTTGCACCAATTTTCCCAGAGTCAGCTGGTTACCACAGGTGCAAATGCCGCATTGCGATCTCACCATCTGGATGCAGTTTGTGTGGGGCCTGCGGGCGCGGCCAGATTTTATAGTCTCCGAAGGAGCATATGCAGTTCGCAGCATCAGTCGTGCATCCGTTCGTGACGGCAGAGCCGAGCATGGATGATGATTGCAGGGCTGCGATGCGCAACGGGCCGACGCTATCGCCCGAATCGCTTGGGGAGCGAAGTCAGGGCGCCCTGCGATGGCTGTTGGAGGTCGAGGCGGCCCTCGAGTCTGAGCGATCGATGCGGGTCTCATCGCGCCCCTGCGACATGCAGAAATTGGTTCAACTGCTGCGTTGCCGGCGCTTCGAATTTGCCCGATAAGGCTTTGGCGTGCGATCTAGACTATGGATTTGCGTGCGCTGGCTTATTCACAAAGGCAAATGATAGCTCCAAGCCGGTGTCCAGGCGGAATCGCCGCGTCTCAATCGACGTCCTGCGATCGCATGGGCAAAAGATGCACCGGCAGACGCTGGCAGCGCTCAAGGATTGAACGCGCGCAAAAGGTTTAGTGGTGGAGATTCGAAAAGACGTGGATGTCGGCGCAGGGATTGAGCCAGAGCCACTCATGCCGCATCGCGCCGAGGAGAATCTCCATAGCAGGAGAATCCCTCGCGGGAAGAGCGGGCGGAGAGTGGGAAATAAGGGTGGCAGACCATGGCGCGGAAAGCGCGGCCAATCTGGCAACTGGCATGGGTGATGCAAGTCGCGATGACACTGTTGGCCTCGTGATTGAGATCGTGCTGTCGTTCCTTCAGCGACAGGTGTGAAGCAGGATGTGAAGCGAGCTTTAAAGCGTTTTCCAATCCGCGGCTCGCACAGTGACCTCGCTGGTCCAGTGTTGGTTTGCAATGGTCGGGCTGGTTCCATCCATCTCCGCGCGGGGGCGTTCCTCGGCGCGACGAGTGCCGGGGCGAGCTGGCATCGTTGCTCATGCCTCGCCATGGCGGTCATGGGGGGCGCGACGCAAGTCACCGCGGGCCGCCGCGTTGATGGCGTCCTCGGAGCTGGCGCGGTGGGCTGTTCGATTGACGGGCGCAGCCGTCGCGGCGCTATCGCGGCCCCCGGGCCCGGCCAGAAGCTTCGAGTTCGATGGGTCCATGTTTTCGTCGGGGGCCCCAGTCGCCCCCGATCCCATCCATGGCGGTGGGAGTTCTCGTGCAAATCCACGAGACTATGGCTCGCGAAGAGGGCGTTGATTCTTGCCGGGGATCCTTGCGAGCGGTCGTTGCGCGCCGGCCGAGAGCAGCGAGGTGGCTGGCCGGCTGAGTTTCGCGCGCTGCAGTGCCGCTGAATAGCGCGGGCGTGGCGCGCGTCGCGCTTTTCCCTGTTCGGCAGCGCGGCCCGTTGCCGGATTTCTGCGTGAGTCGGCGCTTTCGTCGCGCAGCCGCGCGCGGTGGCTCGCGCGTTCGCGGCGCGGCCGCCGGCGGCGAGCGGCGCCCGCCCCGCCTCGCGGACCTCCGGTTCTGTGGGCGGGCGCTCTGGGCGTTGGCCGCGGCTCGTTTGGCGTGCTGAGGATCGGGGCGCCTCTTTGGCGCGCTGCCGCGGTGGCGCCTAGCTGGCTCTTGTCGCTGTTCCTCCAGCGCGAGCGCCGCCAGCTTCTAGCGCGAGGGCCGCCAGATTGGGGGGCAGGAAATGCTGGCGCTTACGTGCTCCCTTCGGCACCTTTTGCGCGGGGCGCCAGTGCTAGCGCGCTGTGAGAACGACTGCGTCTTGGCTTCCACCGCGCGCGGTGCATCCAGGGCCCCCGAAGTGGCGTCTGCGGTCGTTGGTCTGCGGGCGCTGTTGCGCAGAGCAAAAGATCGGCGCGCGCGTGGCGCGCGTGGGGGGCAGGGCGCATGTCGCAGACGCGCCGTCGCGGAACGACTTTGAATTGCCGCGCGAATGTGGCGCGGTTTTCGTCGCCCCAGAGTTGCCGCTGCGGGCGATGAACGTCTGGGCAGGCCCTTGATCTGGGAAACGTATCGAGGCGACCGCGGGGGTGAGATGGCCTGTGTCATCGTCGTTGTTGTCTGCGTCGTCGTCATGTCTATCGCCGTCTATCGCCCCCTGCCTCTTCCGCCCTCGCTCGGATCCTCTCCTCCGCAGCTCCCTCTCTTGATCCTCCTCCTCGCGAAGCTGGCGGAGGCTCGAGGCGGCCGGTCGGCGCGCGAAGATTGCCGTGGCTTCGCCCACAGGAGAGAACTGGCGAGGTGAATTGGGGGGGAGGGGTGGGGGTGACGGCGGCGTGTAGAAGCGGCGTGCCGGAACCGTTAGCAGCGATGCTATGCCTAGCTCCCTCAGGTTTGGGGCGTGGCAGGATTTGCCCCTCCGCGCAGCTCGCTCAGGCGGGCGAGCGGCGAAGTTTTCAGACCTTCCGGCAGGGCGGCCATGCGACGACGGATGGGCAGGCGCGCTTGGCAGATCCTGGAAGCGCCTTGTCGCCTCGCGCGTTCGGGTGGTGCCGGCCCGTTATCAGTTTAGTGTGTGGTGCAAACTATCGTGTCCCGCGATCAACGGCCTCCGCCCTCGCCCTCCTCCTTCTCGTCCTCCCCGCCCCCCTGTCGATCGGGCCCTGGCAGGCCGCGGCAGAGCGCGGCGCGCGCGTGCCTGGCCCGCGGTGCTGGGGATGCAAGGGGGCGCGAGTCGTCGACGGAGGGCGCGGCCCGAGCTTTCTCCCCTCGCGTCGGCGCTGGGGGGGCGGATTTGTTCAATTTTCAGCGGCCTCCGTCCTCATCTTCATTCCTTTCCGCCTTCCTTCCCGGGTGAGTCGTGGCCTCGGCAGGCCGCGACGTAGCGTGCGTCATTTCGGTCGGGCCAACGCTGCCAGCCACTCGAGGTGGCGCGAAACGTTCCAGAGAGGGCGCGCCCGAAACCTCGCCCCCTCGGTTTGGCGCGGGGGGGGGGGCAGGGGGGCTTCGCGCGCCCGCGGCCCCTTCCCCTTCCCCCCCCTTGCCCGTCTGCCCCGCCCCCCGGGAGGTGGCGGCCCAGCGCGCCGCGGCAAAATGCGGTTGATCTTCTGCGCGGCCTGCGCCGTTGGGGGCGCAGCGGGGGAGGGCGGAGAGCGGCGCCGTGGAGATTTCGGCAGGCCGGGGCGTAGACGAGTCGCCCCCCCCCCCCCCCCTGGTCTCGCCCCCCCCTCGTGTATTTGATTTCGACGGCGATGCGCCGTGGCTCTCGGCCGTCTGACGCGCCCCCGTGGTTCGGTTTCCACGGGGGCGCGACGGGGGCGTGGGCGGGCGGGCGCGGGGGGGCCCGGCGTCGTTGAGGCGTTGGGCCGACGCCCCCGGAGACCTGACGGCCTGTGTCCGTCCGTCGAACTGTTTGCTCTGGGCCGGGTAGTTTTCCCCCGGCTCGTTGCAGAACTTACTGCGCGGTCGCGGCGGCGCGGCGGGGTCGCGCGCGACGCGGGGGCAGCGGGCCCGCGTGGAATAGCGGCGCGGTTGGTATTTCATCGGGATCTGTCTTGGGAGTCGCTCGTTTCTGTCGCGCCGGAGGTGTCGGAGATTTTCGGCGCCGCGGCGATGGGGAGATCGCCTTTGCGCCTGGCGGCGTTGGCGGCCGCGAGTCGCGGATCGGTGAAACGCGCCGTGGGCGGCGATGTCGTCGCCCATTGTCGTGCCGCGGCGCAGACGTAGATGGTCTGACAGAGCAGCAAATGGAACGCGCTGAACGCCGTTGGGGGCGCGCCTTTGCTCGTCGAGGCTGCGGGCATTTAGGCGGCGCGACGCCCGGGCAGTTGATCCCGGCGATGGCTGCGGCGATGGGCCGGGGGAACGACGCCCGTGGCCCGCTGGTGGCGCGCGCGCGCGGCTGCTGCAGCGAGACGAGCGGGAAATTCTTCGCCCCCGTGGCGAGTGGCCTGCGTTGCCGGCGCGCGCGTGCAACTGAAGTTCCCAGGTGCCCCGCAGAGAACGCTCTACCTCGCTCAGCGCGGCCCGCGCCGTGATGTTTTGTTGCCGCATTCCGCGTTCCGATGCGCCGGCGCAGCCGCGAACTATCCTGGCCATATTCGGCGGGCGTGCCTTGCGTGGTCTCTAGCGATGGATTGGCGCGGGGCGGAGGCGCGACGGGCGGTTCAAGGGTTAGGCGAGCAGTCGACGCGAGTCCGTGGTCGCAGCCCCCCCCCGAAGATGGCTGCTGACGCAAAGCGCAAGAGATCGCGTCCGTCGCGCGGCCGCGGCGCTGGTTTCGGACTCTTGCTTGGGTATTGGCCCTTATCTGTCGGGGGTTTTCGTTGCCGGCGCGATCGGAGGGCGTCGAACTGCAGGTGGGCGCGGCGGGGGGCGCGTTGCAGCTCCCGCCCGGTAGGGGCTCTGCGGTGCGGCTGCGAGGGGGAACTTTGATCGTTTGCCTTCGCCGCCGAAAGCGCAGGCCGCGCGGGTCCGCCCGCTGCAGGTTGCGCCCGCGTGCTTGCGCGGGGCGGCGAAGTTGCGCGGCGTGTGTCTGCCGGGCCTGGCGCCGCGAGCGCCCGCCTGCAGGTGGTGATCGAATATCCTGGGCACCTCTTCGCAGTTCCGATGCCAGTTGCGCCGCTTGCTCGAATCTGCAGGGCATCTCCATGCCCACTCGTGCACTTTGAACGCATGTCGTGCCTGGAAAGCTAATTAGTTGGCGCGGAGCGAGGCGAGCTGGCAGCAGTTTGGGTCAGCAGTCGAGTGGCGCGGCATGAGCTCATCATCCTATGTTGATGCCGAGAAGATGGATGATCGGGCTTTCTATGAAGCCCTACTCACTGCCGGCGCTGATGAAGAGGCAGGCGACCATTGAAGAGAGCCCGCGCGATTCGAGTAACGCGCCCCACGCAGCGCGGTTTTCCCCGGAGAGCAGGCGCCGCGACGCGTGCGACACACTGCGCGTGGCATTGCGTCTCTAAGGCGAAAAAGAAAAAACATGAAGATTATTCACTGCGTGGGGATCCCCATATGTGCATCTCCTTGCTGGCGCTCCCTTGGTGGTGGGACTCGGTGAGGACGAATCTGGATTCAAGTGTGGCTGAGCTGCCTCTCTCTCTGCTCTCTCTGCTCTCTCTGTCTCTCTCTCTCTCTCTCTCTGCCCTCTCTCTGTCTCTGCCTCTCTTTCCCTGCCTCTCTCTCTCTGCCTCTCTCTCTGCCTCTGTCTCTCTGCTCTCTCTCTCTCTCTGCCTCTCTCTCTGTGCCTCTCTCTCTCTGCCTCTATCTCTGCCTCTCTCTCTCTCTCTCTCTCTCTCTCTCTCTCTCCTCTCTCTCTTCTCTCTATTCTCTCTCTGCTCTCTCCTCTCTCTCTCACTCTCCCTCTCTCTCTCTCTCTCGCTCTCTCTCTTCTCTTCTCTTCTCTTCTCTTCTCTTCTCTTCTCTTCTCTCTCTCTCTATCTCTCTCTCTCTCTCTCTCTCTCTCTCTCTCTCTCTCTATCTCTCTCTCTCTCTCTCTCTCTCTCTCTCTTTCGCTCTCTCGCTCTCTCTTGCTCTCTCTCGCTCTCTGTCGCTCTCTCTCGCTCTCTCTCTCTCTCTCTCTCTCGCTCTCACTCGCTCTCTCTCGCTCTCTCTCGCTCTCCCTCGCTCTCTCCCGCTCTCTCTCTCTCTCTCTCTCTCTCTGCTCTCTCTCTCTCTCTCTCTCTCTCTCTCGCTCTCTCTCTCTCTCTCTCTCTCTCTCTCTCTCTCTCTCTCTCTCTCTCTCTCTTTTTAGTCTCGGCTCGAGAGTGCCCTGCACTCATAGCGTAGCCGCGACGCGAAGCGCCCCGCTCTGGAGTCCCGACCCCAGGCCTCGCGAGACCGGAACCGCGCCAGCAGCGCGGTACTGATTTGCGTCCCATCCTCCCTCCCACCAGAGCGCCCGCCGCAATGGCCCCCGCCAAGCCGGAGCGCCGGCGCTCTTCCAAGCAGCCGCCGAGCTCACGTCCTGCAGCTGAAGGATCCCTCCTCCAACGCAAACAGGACTGCATTGCAGCCTTCAAGCAAGCGGGGTTTGACCGCCCCACAGCCGCATACAACGGGCTCGCCGAGCTGAACGCGGACGAGCTGCAGGCCACGTGCGACATGCACAAGACCAACACCAAGAAGCTCGGCAGTGTCTTGATTCGCATGTGTGCCGCCAACCAGATCAGCTACACGCTGGACCACCACCAGCGCAGCAAGCCTAAGCGCAATGGTGGTGACACATCCTATCCACCAGCTGCGTCCGCACGTCTTCAGGCTGCGGACGCCAAATTTATTGCCTTGGACCCGGCCTTCTGGAAGGTCCCAGTCCTGGCCGAACCCACATCACTCGACGACGGCAAGACGTACAAGCCCAGCATCAGCCTCCACGACTACGAGAGTGGCGAGCGGCTGCTGCAGCACCATCTCGAGCAGGGTAAGCGTACCACGGGTCAGCTCGCGATCGCTGTCATGGGCCCAAAAAACGACAACTACGTCGGCACCGAGCTCGCCGTCCCCGTGCTGAAGCGCCACCCCAAGGCGCCCAATGTGGTTCACACGCACGTCCCCGTGACCGTGTACCAGCTGGGCACCAAGGAAGTCGCCTGCACGGAAAAAGTAGCCGTCGCCACCATTGATCCTGCCGACCACGTATGCTGGATTCGGGTGACCATACATGAAACCGAAGCCATCGCCGCAGTCCCCTCCATGCATCAGGCCTTCGAGGATCAGTTTTCGGGAGGCGCCCCCGTGAACGGTGGTCCACGCGCCAAGGGTCCTTTCCGAGGGGATTCCGCTCCACAGGACAAGGCGCGCCAAAACCAAAAGCACAGGGAGTCTAAGAAAGACGCTCGCCGCCAGGAGCTCGACAGTCAGCTGCAGGACACCTTCAAGGCCCTTTTCCACGGCAACTTTAAAGCCGTCACTATCCTCGAACCCTGCAAAAGTCTAGGCAGGTACGGATCTGGCGTCGGAAAAAGGTCCCTGGCTGCCACTTTCGGCGTCAGTCTTCAAGCAGTTGACAAGGTCTTGGCGGGTTCGGGGCAACTCGGCGCCACCTACGACCTCAGCAACGTAGGTGCGGACGAGCCCACGGCAGACAAGTACCAGACCGTGTGGTTCCCCGAGGACCAGCCCATCACGATGGCAGAGGCGTTCCAGAAGTCGGTGGACTTCAAAGCCCTAGGAGTCGTCAGGCACGGCAAGTCAGGCTTATTGGGGATCCGTGTTGCACGTGGGTCAGACGCCGCCAAGGCCGCTGCCGTCAGCATCCGTGGCTGCGAAGCCACTCTCGCCAAGACGCGATACCGCATCACGGGCATTGCGGCACGCCATGCCACGCTGACTCAGCTTGCCAAGACTCTCACGGGCCCGTCCGTCAAATGGGACTGTGAGGTCTACCACACCGCCTGGGACCCAGCCACTTCGGCGCAGTTTGCCTTAGTGCGCGCTCATCGTCCCCCACCCACATATACGGTACAGGTCGCAGGGTGCCCCATCCCGTGGAGCATCACCGAGGCCCCGTTGGCTGAGGTCGTGCCGAAGAGGGACAACGTTACCATTGTCACCCCTACCACTATCACAGAGCCTGTGACGCCGCCCGCCCGTGGTGGCGGCTTCAGCCCCGCCACGGGCACACTCCTAACCAAAGCGGCCCAGAGCCCCTACCTCCACGACCTCATGACTGCCACGCCCAAAGGCAAGGGCGTCGCACCGCTCCCGATCCCCAAGGAGGAGCCTTTAGCCAAGCGCCACCGATCCTCCAGCGGGAAACGCGACGCCACGCCGCACGCAAGATCACACGGCGCTCCAGGCCGCAGCTCCTCTGCTCCCCCGCACGGCACGGATGGAGCTGCCGAGCAGACGGCCGTCCAAGGACCAGGTGGGGACGGGCATGACCCGCAACCTGGCACGGGGGCGGCCGAAGGTGGGGGCCACACGGAAGGGCACGCTGACGCAGCCGCTGAGGTACCAGGCGACGTCGAGATCCTCTCATCAGAGGATGAATTCAGCGTGGCATCGCGCGAACCGAACACCCTCGGCGAACGCTTCGCTACGGCCCCTAAACTGTCAGATGCCGCTACGACCCGCATCCAACACATGGAACAACAGCACGAGCTGCTTGCCAACACGGTGGACAACATGCAGGTCCAGCTTGCGGGCGTCCTCTCATCCCAGGCCACACTCACGGAGCACGTTACAGGCTTGGAACGAGGGCTTGCCACCGTCGTCACTCAGCAACAGACGGCAACTACCGAAGCTGCTGCACTGCGCGGCGACATCCAGGCCCTCCTCGGGCACCTCACGGGGGGTACTATCCACCTGCCCCAGGTGGCCACCCTCGATACCAAAAAGGAGGAAACTGCACCAGTTGCCGATCCCGTGGCTGTCTGCGGGTGGATCGACCAGCCAGGCCAGGTCACCCCAGGGACGGGGCCCCCAGGGGCTGACAAAGGCAAATACAAAGGGCGGGCCACACAGGAACCCTATTGAAGGTGCCTCAGAGGGCCCGCCTCAGCCCTCCGAGGAAGCGCCTTCAGAGGCATCCCTTCCCACTTCACGTCGTACCTCCTCCTTGCTATATCATGTCATTTTTGGCAGCAGCACGAGCAAGCTACCTGGTGTAGGGACACCTGTCATCTTGCTGTGGGTGTGTCCGTTGCAATGTACATGAGCATGCAGGGGTACCTAAAGATGCGTGCTGACATGCAGCTTTTGGCTCATCGCTCGCGCCGCCTGCCAGGCCTCGCCATCATGTGGCGCTTTGCCTTCAGCCTGGCCCTCCCCTCGCTCGCGGGAGCACACCCGTCTTCAGGCGGTGCGCCCCAGCATGGAGGTGGGTTTCTTTTGCAGCACGTCGAACGTGCGTCCCTTTTCCACCTCTACGATGACAGCATCTGCAAGTACGACCACTGCACCATCTCGGACCCGATCGTCAACGGCACCGCTGCCGCGAGTCCGTGCAGTATTGGCCAGGCACACAGTGGCGGCTTCAGCCCCGCTGCTGTGCCCCGCTATTGCCCTACGGGTCCCACAACTCCCATGCGAGATAGGGGCGAACCCGAGGAAGACCCTGCTTTCTGGCACCTGATGATGATCCGCGCCCGGCTCATACCGTGTGCTGCGGCGTGGGCACCAGGTGAGGATAACCAGGACATGTTCTGGGCATGGCTCGAGGACTGCGTCCCGTACATCCTGGCGACGCTCCATCTGCCACAGTACGATCACCTCTTCCCTGAGGCGTCCGAGGACACCACCGACGCCCTGCGTCATCGCACCGCGGTCGACATGTGCGAGGACATCTGGCACAGAGCGGGCCCCGACAGGCAGCGCATCAACCGCAACCTCACTCGGATCAGAGCAGCCGCGAGTACGCCACCCGCTATTTCGGCCTCCTTCTGGAGTACCAGGGCGCTCGTGCCACGCTCGTTGGCCCTGAGGCTTTCATGGCACCTTTGCCGCCATACCTCTCACGGGCCCATGCTCTGCTGCCAAGAGGTCTCCCTCCACCCGACCATGACGCCAGGGCGTACCTCGCTGATGTTATCCTGCACCAACCGCCAGACATGCTGCCGCTCGTCGAGGCGGAGCTCGCTGCGGCGCCGACGGACGGCACCGATCAGGCCGCAGAAGATCACGTATCATGGCTGCTCCAGCACATCGCGGCCAGCGATATCGGCAATACATCCATGGACTCGTTCCACGCGTCGGAGGATAGCCAGGACGACATCGATATCCAGGATCGAGACGGCACGATACCATCAGGCGACTCGGCTCAGCGTGACCGCGACAGTGAGCCCCACTCTGGGCTCGCCCCGTGGCAACGCAGTGCGCCCCACACCTCAGATCAGGCCGACCCTTCTGCGCGGCCTAACGACGCTGAAGGCGTCACTGCCGCTGATGTGACTAGCCATTCACTGCTTCGCCAGCTCATGCCAGGCCGTGCAGTGGCGGCTTCAGCCCCGCTGCACCACTGGCTAGACCTGGACATCCCCAGACCGCAGGAGGTGACAACGTGACTGACTCCAACCCCAGTGCCATCGACCACTGCAGGCCGACATCGACAACGACCCCATCGATGATGAACACCCAGATGCCAGCGGTCCCCACGAGCCCCAGCACAGCTCAGCGGCATCACGACATTGTGGCTGCCTCATCTGCCTCCTGGTGGCCACGCACGCCATCGCGATAGCAATGCCGTACAAGGACCAGATCGACGGATACTTGCCGACCCCGAGCCGAGACCCCAGCTACCGACAACGACGACGACGCCAAGCGACCGCACCAGGCCCATCAGTGTCCACTATATTCCGACGCAAAACGACATACTACGTCACGTCCACACTGAGGGCCACTCTCAAATGGACCAGCGACAAACTCAGAGATGGTGTCTCGGGCGGAGCCACTGCAGTCGGGAGCGGCTTCGGGGGCGTCCTTAAATGGGCCAGCGGCAAGCTAGGGGCCATAGCCACGGGTGGAGTTGTGTGCGGTCTTCTACTCGTCGGTGCCAAACTCCTTGCCCAGGGAGCTGTCGGACACGTAGGCGCCCGCATATGTGCGCGGGCCCTGACTCATCCACTGCCCAGTGGTGCCTCCGCTGTTGCCAACCGAGCAGGAAGCCGAAGGACGAGGCCACACACAAAATGCCGTGCACGCTCGCCGACGAACACGACGACCAGCAGGTGCACGCACTCCGACATCCGCTGCTACAGGAACACTACGCCGCAGCCGTTGCCGCCGCAGTCGCCGACGTCACCACCGCCACCACCGCCGCCATCGCAGAAGTCACAGCCGCCGTATCGCGAGCCTCGTCTGTCACACCAAGATCGACCAGCCCGACGCCACGAGACGGCTCCAAGAACGGTACGACATTCGGTAACCTACCGACCAACGAGGATGCCACAGCACACGGTAGCGACACCGAGACAAGGGAAACGAGAGAACGCACCCATGGCAGCCCGTGGTCCATCTTCCGACATGCTGACGCTCGTGGTTCCTCCCCCGACGCGGACATCCAACCACCACGACGGCGAGCACGCTATGCATCACCTGACAGGCCCCAGGCGCCTTCAGGCCCTGGTACGCCCTACACTGCCCTCAAGCCACCGACACGCAACTCACGCAACACCATCCAGCGTGACCCAGCGGTCCCCGAGCCGCCGAAGAGCATACTTAACGCCCTGTACCAAAACGGCTTCGCGATAGGGAACAGTGGCGTGTCCACTGAGGACATCAAAGACGCTCTACGACTCCACGACCACCCTCGATTCACTCACGACCCAACACTCCAAGTGCTGGGGCCGTGGACGGACATCATGCAGAGGCCACCGAACCGCCTCACTTGGGTGCTGGAAGACTCGGGCGGCAACTCGGGCGAGACAATTTTTCCATACCTCACGTGGGACCTCCGTCAACCCACCACCGACGCGCCCACTGTTTTCTGGCATGGGACCCGCGGCGACCTTGCGGCCCGTCTTGCTGCCTGTGGAGGGCACCTCTTGCCAGGCCCCCGCCGTGAAACGAAGGGTCGAACTGGCACCAACGTGGGCCGCACGTACGTGAGCGTGCACCCTTCGCTGGCCGCGTGGTACGCGATACCGCCCCACCCGCCCTACAGTCTCGAAGACGACACCCTCGCGTGGGGACCCATCGCACTCTGGATGTGCGAAGCCACCCAACCACCGCGCGGGGAAAACAGGCACAACTACGTGAAAGGGGAGGCTCACGGAGCGCGCCTCATCTACCCTCGGGTCCTGAGCCTCCTCATCCGCATGGACTGGTGTGCCCCCGCAGAAGCTGCTTCCAGGTGCCGTGCCCTTCCACGCGCCTATGGCATGGGCGACTGCGCGCACGCCCTCCACATTGCTGGCTACGATCATCCAGATCTCCGTGAGGCGGCTGAAGCTCACGACCAGGAAGCTAGCACCAGGCGCAGATCAACCATCGCGGCAGCATGGCCACCACCGCAGGCGCTATACTCGCCAGAAGCGGCGCGAGCATGGGCCAAACAGCATTACGACACGGAAGCAGCCACCAGGGACGACCCTAATCAGCCTCGACCACGCGTCTCGCTCCACATACTCCAGCTGGACCCGAAACCACTCATCGACCTGGTGTACACGGGCTTGCAAGCTGTCCCCGTGCGGGGGCACCCTGACGCACACGGGTCGCGCCCCAGCGGCTCCAGCCCTGGGGCCGCGTCGGACCCACCACGCACGCACAAGTCAGGCACAGCCTTAGCCCACAGTCAGACCCCTCATCGACGTCATCTGGAGTCGACGAACGCCGTACGCCATCCCTCATCAGCGCGGCCGCCGCCCTCGCCCGAGGCCGCGCCCGTGCGCGACGATCTGCCTCTCGCTCGTCACGACAGAGCGACAGGGAACTCCACCTCCGACAACAGCGGCATCGAGACGTGGGAGCACATTGTGACGGAGGAGGAGCCGACTGCCTACCACGTCCTCGCCTACCACGTGCGTGATGTGCGGTCCCGTGTCAACGACCCTGGCATCGAGGTCTGGCTCGACCCTGGTGATCACCACGATGGCGCCTACTTACCGTGGGGGACGACAGTCATGGGCTACCGCGTCATTGACCCTACGGTGGATGGGCGTGACGGCTGGGTCATCCTCCACCATGATCACGGCGACACCACTACTAAGCTCTGGGCACCGACCCAAGTCCACGTTAAGGGGGACGACTCCTGGCGCACCGTCATGGTACCAGCGGATATGGGGCCACAGTGGATCAGGTGCCATGCCGAGGACGCACGCCTCCCCGCCGAGGTTGTCCGCACTACAGGCCAATCCTGGTTTGCCGATGTCTGGCCCTTGTGGGATCGCCCGAGACCCCACCCAGACGACCCAAGCACAAACGAGCATGCGCTACCGCCTTTACCAGGACGCTGGTCTTGCCTACAGTGTCGATTCCAATGCTGCCAATATTGCGCGGCTCGCCGCAATACACAGCTTGGCACCTCGGGCCAACCAACGTGCCCAGACTGCGGCCGCAGCGGACTGCGTACACGTATGGACTGGTCCACGGACTACTCGTGCAACAGTTGGACGTGTGCATACAGCACCAATAAGAGGGACTCCGACACTTGCTGCCTGTCCAGCAGGTGTCCCCACCCTCCCAGGCCACACAACCAGCTCGACGTCCGTGCCACAGGGATGCCGCCGCACATCCTTGCCCGCCAATTCGGCAACGCGCCAGCCCTCCACGACCTCAAGGAAACCCCCCGAGCGCCTTCAGGCCCCGGGGGAGAACCTCCACAACCAGGGCAAGTAGGCTACCAGGGCCATTGGTACCTCCCACCACAGCCGCGGCGCGTCCCCAGGCAGGGATTGCCTGACGGCACAACGCGGCCACCTGGATTCACAGGAACGGGGATGCCCGAAGAACCTTCCCCCGACCAACCGCTTTGGAGGGAAGGCTATGTGCTCTTCAGCCCCCATCAGGCCCTCAAGGAGGAACTCACATTCAACAAGACGGTCCGCCGACCCTTCTCCCTAGCCATTACCAACATGTACAGGGATCGTGTCACGGTCAGGACCGTCTGCGAGTTGATCGCCGAGCGCACCCGCATGACCCGCACCCGCTGGCGAGATGTGGTACTGTACTGGGACGCCGAGGGTGGTCCTGGGCCCCAAGCTCTCGACTACGATATGCGACTCTGTGACGCCATGGTGAGCCGTGCCACGACCGAAGCCGAGCTAAACCACGACCGCAGCAACCGTGGTAGTTTCTGCCTCTATGGACAGCGCACCAGCGAGCCGTCAACAACACGGCGATCGCTGAGCCGCAGAACATCGACTACATGGAGCATGTGCGGCGATACTCACCCGTAGGGGGGACCTACCCTGACCACGCCTTCGAGCACGTCTATCGGGGCTGGCAGCGGCCCGACGTGCCCACCATCCTCCCCGACACCCGTCCCCTCTCCAGAGCCGACTGGCAGCGCCACCAACAGCACCAGCAGCGCATCCAGCAGCGGGACCAACGTGACGCAGGACAGCAGGGCACACCACGCTACCGCTCCCCTGCGCGAGTCCCGACAGGCGGTAACACGGCCTACGACGGGGTTGCCGCCTACCACCGTGGTCCCATAGGTGCCATGCCTGCGGCTGCTGGAGCAGCCGCCTCCAGCTACGGCCAAGCCCCCAACGCCAGGGGTCACCCAGCGGCCATCGGCTACTCGCGTGCACCCCTACATGCCCTAAGGGCCACCTCGCCAGTGCCAGGGTCCACGCGCGCCTGGGGCCTTTACTCAGGCCGACATGAGGGCCCCTCCAGCAACCTGCCTGCAGTGATAACCCCTGCGGCTTCAGCCCAGGGGGCTGCAACAAACCGTGGCAGGGCTGGGCGCCCCGAAGGATGGCGCGATGCGAACGTGCGCGCTTGGCAACCGCGCCAGCACACGCCCCCGCCAAACGTAGCTGCAGCAATGCGCCCTGCCCAGGCCAAACCTGCCCCACCTGTGCGGGAGAGGCAGCCGCTCACCCCGCTCGTCCTCACGCGCATCCAGGCGCATCGCAGCGCCTCCCCGAGGCACAGCGAGGGAAGCGCCCACCACGTCAGCCCCCGCCCAGACGCGGCCGACCCCGACCAGGCCACAGCCACGGCGGAAGGCGGCACAAGCGCCTCTCGCCAGCCAGCCCATCACCCTGCGCGGCGCCGATCCGATCCCCGAGCAGGGCGGATTCTGAGCGCGCTAATGCCCAGGCGACTTCGCCACGCGACCGTCACACGGGCGGGCGCGTCCCGCGCAGCAGGACCTGCAGCCGCCACAGTTCACGCAAGGCCCCAGGGAGCTCCCCGAGCTCGCCGCCTCGCGAGACTCAGGCCGATGGCCGACCCCCCGAAGTGGTGCCACGCTTCGGAGCCAGCGTCATCGACCCTAGCCAGGTCGACCTCGAGCCGACGCCGTCCACGGACACGAGCCGCAGCTGCCCACCCGCGTGATCGTCCCCATCGACGAGGCGCCAACCTTCGACCCGTTCAAGAACAAGTACCGTGTCAAGAACCTTGTGGCGGGTTTGGCGGGGGCTCACCGCTCTCACCTCAGAGTCGGGGCGGTGCCCCCGCCACCTCGGCTGCTGCCGCGGCAGCTGCGGCCCCGCGGGGAATCAGCCCTGTCCGCAACGTGGACCTCACGGCAGCGGGCATGGACGAGGCCCAGCGTCAGGCCTCCGATCGTGCTGCTGGAGCCGTTCCACCAGATGCTGCTCATCAACACACTGACGGGGCGGGCGTGTCACCGCAGGAGGGACCAGCGGTGGCGCGTGCGCAGTACATGCGCGTGCGTTGTGCCGCCGCCGCGCCTGGCCGCCGCCGCTGTCTCGTTTTTGTCTTTGTGATCGGCAGGATGGATCGAGGAGTCGCCTCCCTCTCCCACTGCTGCCGTCTCACTTCTCCTCCCCTCGGCCCCTATAGTACAGGAGTGAGGAGGAATTTTCGTGACATTTTTACTAATATTTATGAACCCCCCCGGGCGCAGTGCCGACCGTGTCCCTCCTATATGGTTGGCCTGACGGCGGCTTCAGCCCCGATCAAGCTAGCCCATAGTAACGCCATGAGCTCCTACTGTGGCCAAGCATCCTACTGGGGCGAGGGTCAAGCTGACCTTCACCGTGCGGGGCGCGCAAACCCCAGTTCACCGATGGAGACGGGCCAGGTCGCTCCATACACCTCGTCAGCCTTAACATCACCAGTCTCTCAGCGAATTGGCCAACCATCACCGCCCTTGGTGTCGACCACAACGCCGCAGTCATAGCACTGCAGGAGACCCGACATGCCAAGCCGACTAGGCAAGCCATCGCTACCAGCGCCGCCAATCCTCTCACGGTGGATACCACGCCAGTCTTGGGCCTGACCTTGATCTGGCGCGAGCCCAGCGCAGAGCTGCCCACGGCGGCACTGATCACACCGTTGTGGGCAACACTGGCGCCTCGGGAGGGGTCGCCATTCTCTCTAAGGATGCCATCGTTGACTCCACTGTCGACGACAATGCACCCTGTATCGCCGCCCTCAAGGCCAAGAAAAGATGGCATGAGGTCTTTCTCCCACTCTGCACTCAACACCGCCGTAGGCGGCGACGAAATAACCATGGGCCCGCGGGGATCTACATAGCGAGCCTTTACGGGATTGCTGGAGGAGACAGCACAGCTCTCTTTCGGCTCGCTGACTGTGCCGCCGCCAGGGTAGGCTCAGCACCCTACTTCATCTGCATGGACGCCAACACGAACATTGACGACAATCCACACCTTCTGCACATGTTGCAGCACGGATGGTCCAACGTCGCTGAGGGCACACCAGATCACACCATGCACACCTATGGCAATATCCCTGATTGGGACCGCGTCACCAAGTGCCCCCGCACTTCGCGCATCGATTATATCATTGCCAACCAGGCGGCGCGATCCCTTGTCACCGACTTCTGCTACCTTCGCGAATTGCCTGCGAAGTCTCACGTTGGCCTGCAGGTCACGCTTGACCTCAGTCGCCTCGACCATACGGCCCGACGTCTTCTGGCCCCTACGCCCTACCCGCCCGACGATGGAGTTCATGAGGGGCACGAGCTGCAAGCACTTGGGACCCTCATCGCTGGGCGGTACCAGGACCGCATGGAGCAGGCCGACGCACGAGACGACGTGGAGCGCATGTTCACCCTGGCTAACGAGGCCAGTCATGAGTACCATCTCACCCGTCTACGCGATCTGCCACCTCCACCGCCCCACCACCCAAAAAAGAAGCCCCCCACCATGCACGGGCTCACGCCTACGTTCGAGGATCGACCGGTTGTTCCCCGCGCGTTCCCCACCTACGGAGCTTCCACGATTCACATGAACCGACTGCGCAAGCTCCATCGGCAACTCTGCGAGCTCCGTTTCATCGGACAGCACCACCATCTAGATTGCCGTGCTATCCCGCCGTACCTCGCGCAGCGCATCGACTGCACGTGGGCCGCGGCCCGCCTCTTATGCCCCAAGCTGCGCCCCACGGTTCTCCTGGAATTCCCCGAGGCCTGGGCCCCAGACGAGCCAGTGCCGCACGGGGAGCACCTTGACGTTTTGATCCAACATCTCGACTTGGAGCTGGCGCGACGCGCGAACCGTGCCAAGGCGGAACGCATCAGGATATGGGCCGAGGGCGTCCGTGAGCCAAGCGGGCGAAAGGCGGCCATATACGCACGAGCTGCTGATAGCTCGCCCACGGCGTATCTCCGCACGCCTACCACTCCTGACGACACGCAACTCCACTGCGACACCAACGCCTTCAAACCTGACGAAGCTTGCACGGACGACAGCGACGCTGACACCGAAGCTGGCGGCTTCAGCACCGGCGACGGTAGTTCGCCCGACACGGACAGCGACGAAGACCACACCCGTGAACCACCACCTGCGCAAGTCCCCGACATCCTCCCTGCCAACGCCATTGTTGCCAACACCAAGGACATGCTGAAGCTCATGGTCGACACCTGGGAGCCCATTTTGGGCAGGTACCGTGCACGTGCGGGACATGATGCCGAAGCCATGCCGACGTGGGCCGACTTCTACGACGAGTACCGACAGGAGCTGCCTACGCCATCACCAGCTACCCCTTTCCACCTCACCGACGACCAACTCATCCACTTCATTCGCACCCGTTCACCGAGACGCGCGGGGGTCTGGACGGTTGGACTACTAAGGAGGCAAAGGAGCTTCCCGACGACATTCTTCGCCTCTTCGCCAGCGTTCTACGAGCTATGCAACGCACTGGCACCATCCCAGAACCACTCCTCCACGTCCCAAACCCGTGCCTCCGAAAAGGCCGAGGCGAACTCCCAACGGACCAACGACTTCTCTCGGTGCTTTTTTCTGTTCTTGTTTTTTTTTTTTTTTTTTTTTTCTTTTTTTTTTTAATTTTTTTTGTTTTTTTTTTTTTTTTTTTTTTTTTTTTTTTTATTTTTTTTTTTTTTTCTCATTATTTCCTTTTTTTTTTTTTTGTTTTTTTTTGTTTTTTTTTCCTTTTTTTTTTTTTTTTTTTTTTTTTTTCGTTTTTTTTTTTCTTTTTTTTTTTTTTTTTTTTTCCGTGGATGACGCGTGGGAAGCACCAGCTTTTTTTTTTTTTTTTTTTTTTTACCGCAGCCTCACGGAATGGCGGAAAGGATGGACCCACGCCACGAGTTTTGGCGCTGTCCCCAAAGCTACCATTGGGGACGTCAGCACTTCTCTCGCCCTTCGCATCGAACACGCCAGAGCCCTTCTCCTTCCCCTGGCTGGAGCTGCCCTGGACCGTCAGAAGTGTTTCGACTATCTCATCACGGACATATGCCTTAACCTCGCGCTTCACGCGGGGTGTCCCCAAGACATCGTTACTGTCCGCAGAAACTTCTACAGGCGCCACAAACGTTACATCCGTATGAACGGTGCGTACTCTAAGGAACTGGCCAGGACAAACGGTCACCTCCAGGGAAGCTCTTGGCCCCTGGACGACATTAAGCTGCTCATGTGCGTCTGGACCAAGAGACAGCATCGTTACGTGCCGCGGTCACTCAGCACTACTTTTGTTGACGACAGCAACTCCACTACCCACACCGCGCCCGAGTTGCAGAAATCTCTTGATGAAACCGCCAAGTTTGATCAATTTTCTGGTCAACGCATTCATCCTGGAAAAGTGGCGGGGTGGGCGCTTACTGACGAGCTTCACACCGCCGTTACCCAGCTCACCCTGGCGGAACGGCCCTTACGCGTGGTCGACTCCTTCAAGCTCGTCGGAAGCTACATCAACGCCGAGGCAGCGCCGGCTCCAGCCGCGCTCAACCTCACGGCCACCGCTGACGCCCGTGTTCGCAGGGCGACTAGTCGCCTGCCGCGCATTGGCAAGCTCCCATCTCCGATGCGTATTAAGGCGCGGCACGCCCGCTCCCTTGCTGCCAGCGTCTGTACCACGGGCACTGACATCCAAGCCCATCAGGCCCCGTCAAAACTGCCTACAACCATGCCCTTAAGGCGGCTATCCGCCCCAAGGGAAACAGGTGGGTCGAGTTTTGGACTCTCATGGCCGTGTGCGTCCCAGGGCACGCCCTGGAGATTGACGCCATTATGCAGCGTGAAGTCTTCCTGTGCCTGCGGCGACAGGTCAACCGCGACGCCATTCTTTGCGGCCTCGTCAGGGATCTCCAACACCATGTCCAGACCCTTTTTGGCGGAGGACCTGTTGGACGACTTGTTCAGACGCTTCAGCAGCTCCGTTGGACTTGGCCCACATTTGGCACCATGTACGACGACTGGGGCTGTCAGATCAGTTGGCTGAACCTTCCCCAAAACGCCTTCCTTCACATGCTGCGCGCCTCGCAACGCAGAGCCTTTCTGAGAAAAATCAAGCCACGGCGTCATGACCTTGGTCACCTTGCTTCGGTCAGACAGGGCCTCGACCTTTTCGCCAGAACGTGGCTCGCCCGCACCAAAGGAGCTGCCAAATGCAACGCATGGCAGCTGGCGCTCCTCTTAAACTACCTGTCGGGCGGGGACCACACCCAACAGCGACGTTCTCGATCAAATACGTCCGATGATCCCAGCCCTATTTGCCGTTACTGTGATGAGGAAGAGGAAACTCAGGAGCACACTGTGCGTGACTGCAAGTGCTGGGCCCGTGAAAGAGTCCCTCTCACCACCCTCATCAGTGACGAGCAGTGGGCACGTCTTCCTCCGCACACAAGACATTGCGGGCTCTTCGATGAGGACCCAGCCCTCCTCGATCTGCAAGCCGACCTCGCGAGGGACCCGCTACCTCAACCCATACCGCGGCCCCGCCTGAGGGAGATCCTGCGGCTTCAGCCCAGGACTCCTACACCACTTACCTTGACCACGACACTGGTTGGACATGGGTCTACGCTGCCACGGACGGTGCATGCACCAACCAAGCCATCCCTTTGCTTGCAAGAGCGGGCTACGGCGTCTTCTACGGCATCGACCACC
This sequence comes from Prorocentrum cordatum, assembly GCA_963575745.1. Classification (NCBI taxonomy): domain Eukaryota; class Dinophyceae; order Prorocentrales; family Prorocentraceae; genus Prorocentrum; species Prorocentrum cordatum. The sequence goes on along the minus strand of CAUYUJ010017244.1, from coordinate 219,242 downwards.
GCATGAACTACAGTGCGCGCGTTCACGGCATCACGCAGAACGCACAGCTTGCGGAGACCCTCGCCATTGTCCACCTCACGGCATGTGCTGAACGGCCCGCACACGTCTTCGTGGACAACCAGGCGGTGGTCGACGGCTTTTATTTATTTTTTTTTTTTTTTTTGTTTTTTTTTTTTTTTTTTTTTTTTTTTTTTTTTTTTTTTTTTAATTTTTGTTTTTTTTTTTTTTTTTTTTTTTTTTTTTTTGTTTTCTGTTTTTTGGTTTTTGTTTTTTTTTTGTTTTTTTTTTTTTTGTTTTTTATTTTTTTTTTTGTGGTTTTTTTTTTTTTCTTTTGCTCTTTTTTCCAAAGGATAATCGACGGACACTCACCTTTTTTTTTCTGCTTTCCTTTTCTTTTTTTTGTTTCTTCCGCAGGGCACGCACGTGGAGTTCTGGGAAAAGGTCCACCGATGTGTCATGGCCAAGCCAAACATGTTCCGCGTAGAGAAAGTCGCTAGCCACAAGGGCGACACGGGCATCGACCTCGGGCTCATCGGGCCCATCGCGGAGGAGTTCAATCGTCAGGCTGACGCCCTCGCCACAGCGGCGGCACGTACTCATAACCTCCCAGACGACATTGTTGAAGCTGCCAAAGCACGACACCGCCAAGCGACCGTGCTCCATGGAGTCGCCGTTGCCATCTACGAGCGGAGACATCGTACTCTTCCTCTCCCACACCGCAGGGCTGGGTTCACTGCTGCAGAACTAAACAAAATGGAACCAAATCCCCTGCTGTCTGACCAGGCTCCACCCGCGGCTGGACCAGACATCCCACAAAACCCCGACGAGCTCTGGGCCGATGCCCAACGGGGGTTATTCGACGAACAGGAGGACGACCCGTTCGGCTTTGGTGGAGGTTTGGACTTCCTGGGCGACGAGTCAGCCAGCGCCAACCCTGCCCCGGTGGGCACCCGCACGGCGCCCCCGACTCCGCCATTGAGTGCGTCAGCCCACCCACATGACAACGCCGTTCCTTTTCAAGACGCTGATGAGCAGGACGATGACCTTTTCAGCCTCGGTGGGGGATCGGGCGCTTTGGACGACGGACCAGCCAACGAAAACCCCGCCCCGTCGGGAAACCTCGCAAACCCTACTGCGACGCCGTCCCCAAGAGCGTTAACGCCCACATACGACAATATCGGTCACCGCCAAGACGCCGACCACGACCCGAGTGCCCCCCGAGGATTGGGTGCATTGAGGACGCACCGCCGACACCACACGCTGCCGACCATGCCGCCCCACTGAGTCACCAACCCTCTACGCGACCGACCTCAGCGGCCTTGCACGGCACCACGACTGGCCCCACCGCGCATACCACTTCACCTCCCCATCGTCAGCGACCCGCGGGGGCGGCTTCAGCCCCCCCGCAGGGTACTAAACCAGACAGGCCCTCGGGCCCCACCCACGCTTCCTCCGTTGCTGAGCGAGAGGAAGCGGCTCCCCTGACCTCTCGGGGCGCGGCCCTAGCGGCTCCAGCCCTGGGGTCGCGCCGGCCCCTCCAGTCACCTGTTAACGGTGACGGACGTCAGCATTCAGGGTCCCGCACGCCGCTAGCCCACCTGGACAGGCGTACCGAGGACCTCGCCTCTGTCTCGAGATCCTCGGCGGATGTCACTGAGCAGCCACCTCTCACCGACCGTGAAACCGAGCTGTCACAGGCTATGGCTGCCCTTCAGCAGAAGTGCTTAGCTCTCGCCGCGGACCTCGCCGCTGCCCACGCTCGTCAAGGTCCTCTACTCCAGCGCCTCCATAGCGCTGGGCGAGCCTTCGCCGAGCTGCTCACCACCTCGCCCGATGGTGTCGTGCCGTCACTCAACATCCAAGCTATGTTGTCATCGTTCCGCGGCGCTCCACCTGGTGCCCCGCGCTGATCTCCTCCTCTCTGCCTGCCCGTGTGTACGTGTGCTCCGCGTCCACGGTGTCAGGGCGTGGGGGCGGGGGGTGCCCCGTCACTGCGCGCCGCTTAGCGGCCAAGCGCCCAACTGGCGGTCCGCCAAGCCGCCTAGCCACGTGCCAGCACGTCGCCTTTCTTGTTGGGGCCTTTTACCTCACGCGGTCTGCCAGGTGAGATCTTCATCGTCTGTCCGCCGTCTGTAGCGTCAGTCGCACTGCGCCGGGGGAGGGGGTTTTGTAGCCCGCCCTCGTATCTTAAGGCTGCACCGCCGCAAATAGTGCTTGCGAGTTGTCGCACCGCAGTGCGCCTCGCGGACGGACCCTGGTCCGCCTACTTGTCCGATCTCTCTCTCTCTCTCTCTCTATGTGTTCGTTTGTTCTTCCATTGTTTTTTTTTTTTTTCTCTCTCTCTCTCTCTCTCTCTCGCGAAGCGCCCCGCCTCGGAGCCAGACTCCCAGGCCTCGCGAGACCGGAGGGGTCCCCGCAGGACCCTACTGATTCGCGTCACCTCTCCTCACCAGAGCGCCCGCAGCAATGGCCCCCAAGAAGCCGGACCGCCGTCGCTCTTCCAAGCAGCCTCCGAGTTCCCGTCTTGCGGCTGAAGGATCTCTCCTCCAACGCAAGCAGGACTGCATCGCAGCGTTCAAGCAAGCGGGGTCTGACCGCCCCACGGCCGCATACAACGGGCTTGCCGAACTGAACGCGGACGAGCTCCAGGCAACGTATGACATGCACAAGTCCAACACGAAGAAGCTCGGCAGCGCCCTGATCCGCATGTGTGCCACCAACCAGATCAGCTACACGCTGGACCATCACCAGCGCAGCAAGCCTAAGCGCATTGGCGGTGACACATCACACCCACCAGCGGGTTCCGCACGTCTTCAGACTGCGGACACCCAATTCATCGCCTTGGACCCGGCCTTCTGGAAGGTCCCCGTCCTCGCCGAACCTGCATCCCCCGACGACGGCAAGACGTGCAAGCCCAGTATCAGCCTCCACGACTACGAGAGCGGTGAGCGGCTGCTCCAACACCACCTCGAGCAGGGCAAGCGAACCACGGGCCAGCTCGCGATTGCTGTCATGGGCCCAAAAAACGACAACTACGTCGGTACCGAGCTCGCCGTCCCCGTCCTGAAGCGTCACCCCAAGGCGCCCAAAGTGGTCCACACGCACGTCCCCGTGACCGTGTACCAGCTGGGCACCAAGGAAGTCGCCTGCACGGAAAAAGTAGCCGTCGCCACCATCGACCCTGCCGACCACGTATGCTGGATTCGGGCGACCATACATGAAACCGAGGCCATCGCCGCAGCCCCCTCCATGCATCAGGCCTTCGAGGACCAGTTCTCGGGAGGTGCCCCCGTGAAAGGTGGTCCACGCACCAAGGGCCCTTTTCGAGGGGACTACGCTCCACAGGACAAGGCGCGCCAAAACCAAAAGCACAGGGAGTCCAAGAAAGACGCTCGCCGCCAGGAGCTCGATAGTCAGCTCCAGGACACCTTCAAGGCCCTCTTCCACGGCAACTTTAAAGCCGTCACCATCCTTGAACCCTGCAAAAGCTTAGGCAGGTTTGGATCGGGCGTCGGGAAGAGGTCCCTGGCCGCCACCTTCGGCGTCAGTCTCCAAGCGGTCGACAAGGTCTTGGCGGGATCAGGGCAACTCGGCGCTACCTACGACCTCAGCAACGTAGGTGCTGACGAGCCCACCGCTGACAAGTATCAGACCGTGTGGTTCCCTGAGGACCATCCCATCACGATGGCAGACGCGTTCCAGAAGTCGGTGGAGTTCAAGGCCCTGGGAGTCGTCAGGCACGGCAAGTCAGGCTTACTGGGGATCCGTGTTCCACGGGGGTCAGACGCCGCCAGGGCTGCGGCCGTCAGTATCCGCGGCTGCGAGGCTTCCCTCGCCAAGACGCGCTACCGCATCACTGGCATTGCGGCACGCCACGCCACGCTGACCCAGCTCGCCAAGACTCTCACGGGCCCGTCCGTCAAATGGGACTGTGAGGTCTACCACACCGCCTGGGACCCAGCCACTGCGGCCCAGTTTGCCTTAGTGCGTGCCCATCGGCCCCCACTCATATACACGGTACAAGTTGCGGGGTGCCCCATCCCGTGGAGCATCACCGAGGCCCCGTTGGCTTGTTGTTGATTTTTTCTTTTGATTTTTTGGGTGTGCAAAGCGGACAACGTCACATCGTCACGCCTACACCATTACGAGCCTTGACGCCGCCAGCTCGTGATGCGGCATTATTTTTTCTTTTTTTTTTTATTTTTCTTTTTTCTTTTTTTTTGTACTTTTTGCTTCTTATTTTTTTCTTTTTTTCTTTATTGTTTTTATTTTTTTTTTTTTTTTTTTTTTTTTTTTTATTTTTTCTTTTTTTTTTTTCTATTTCTTTTTTTTTATTTTTTTTTTTTATTTTTGTTTTTTCTTTTTTTTCTATTTTTTTTTTTTTTTTTCAGCCCCGCCACCGGCACACTCCTCACAAAAGCGGCCCAGAGCCCCTATCTCCACGACCTCATGACTGCCACGCCCAAAGGCAAAGGCGTCGCACCGCTCCTGATCCCCAAGGAGGAGCCTTTAGCCAAGCGCCACCGATCCTCCAGTGGGAAACGTGACGCCCCGCCGCACGCAAGGTCACACTGCGCCCCAGGCCGCAGCTCCTCTGCACCCCCGCGCGGCACGGACGGAGCCGCTGAACAAACGGCCGCCCCAGGAGCAGGTGGTCATGACTCCCGGCCTGGCACGGTGGCGGCAGAAGGCGGGGGCCACTCCGAAGGCGACGCTGCCACAGCCGCCGAAGTACCAGGCGACGCCGAGGACGTCGAGATCCTCTCATCAGGCGATGAATACAGCGAGGCCTCCCACGAACTTAACACCTTCGGTGAGCGCTTCGCATCGGCCTCTCAACCGCCAGATGCTGCCACGACCCGCATCCAGCACATGGAACAACCGCACGAGCTGCTAGCCAACACGGTGGATAACATGCAGGTCCAGCTTGCGGGCGTTCTCTCCTCCCAGGCCACACTCACGGAGCACGTCTCGGGGTTGGAACGGGGGCTTGCCACCGTCGCCACCCAGCAACAGACGGCAACCGCCGAAGCTGCTGCACTGCGCGGCGACATCCAGGCCCTCCTCGGGCACCTCACGGGGGGCGCCATCCACCTGCCACAAGTGGCCACTCTGGCAACTAAGAAGGAGGAAGCTGCAGCGGCCGCTGATCCCGTGGCTGTCTGCGGGTGGATCGACCAGCCAGGCCAGGTCACCCCAGGGACGGGGCCCCCCGGGGCTGACAAAGGCAAAGACAAGGGTCGGGCCACCCAGGAACCCTATTGAAGGTGCCTCAGAGAGCCCGCCTCAGCCCTCCGAGGAAGCGCCTTCAGAGGCATCTCTTCCCTCTTCTCGTCGTATCTCTTTCTTGTCACCTCATGTCTGTTTTGGCAGCAGCACGCGCAAGCTATCTGGTGTAGGGACACCCGCAGTCTTGCAGGGGGCGTGATTGTTGCAATGTACATGAGCATTCAGGGGTATTCGAGGACGTGTGCCGACATGCAGCTTTTGGCTCATCGCTCGCGCCGCCTGCCTGGCCTCGCCATCATGCGGCGCCTTGCCTGCAGCATGGCCCTCCCTTTGCTAGCTGGAGCACGCCCGTCTTCAGGCGGTGCGCCCCAGCACGTTTTCCTTTACGATGACAGCAGCATCTACAAGTGCGATCATTGCACCATTTTGGACCCGATCGTGAACAGCACCGCCGCCGCGGGTCCGTGCGGCAAGGGACCGTTGGGCGCCATCGCGAGTGTATGTACGCCCTCGTCAACTACGACACATGCATCGCAGTCCACCCTCAGCGTGGCCTCGACCGTCGTGCAGCACACCCTCGACGGGGCCGCTGACCAAGGCCATGCACACAGTGGCGGCTTCAGCCCCGCTGTCGTGCCCCGCTATAGTCCCACGGGTCTCATTACCCTCCTGTGCGCCAGAGGCGAACCCGAGGAGGACCCCGCTTTCTGGCACCTGATGATGATCCGAGCCCGGCTCATACCGTGCGCTGCGGCGTGGGCACCAGGTGAGGACCACTAGGACGTGTTCTGGGCATGGCTCGAGGACTGCGTCCCGTACATCCTGGCGACGCTCCATCTGCCACAGTATGACCACTTTTTCCAGGAGGACTCCGAGGAGAAAATCGACGCCCTGCGCCAGCGCACCGCGATCGACATGTGTGAGGACATCTGGCATAGAGCGGGCCCTGACAGACAGCGCACCAACCGCAACCTCACTCGTATCCAGGGCAGCCGCGAGTACTCCACCCGCTACTTTGGCCTCCTTCTGGAATACCAGGGCGCTCGTGCTCAGCTCGTCGGCACTGAGGCTTTCACGGCACCCTTGCCGTCATACCTCTCACGGGCCCACGCCTTACTACCAAGAGGCCTCCCTCCACCTGACCAAGACGCCCTGGCGTACCTCGCGGATGCGATCCTGCACCACCCGACAGACATGCAGCCGCTTGTCGAGGCGGAGCTCGCCGCGGCACCGATGGAACCGCTAAACCCACCACCGCCAGCTGGCCCCGCCCAGCACGCCACAGGTGAGCAGGTCGCAGACGACCCCATATCATGGCTGCTCCAGCACATCGCGGCCAGCGATACCAGCAACATACCCCAGGACTCGTTCCACGCGTCGGACGATATCAGCAACATATCCCTGGGCTCGTTCCACGCGTCGGACGATAGTCAGGACGACATGGAAACCCAGGATCGTGACGGCATGACACCACCAGGCGACACGGCCCAGCATGACCGTGACAGCGAACCCCACTCAGGGCACACCCCGTCGCACAGCAGTCCGCCCAACGACTCGGCCCGGACCGACCCCTGCGCACAGCTCAACGACGCTGAAGGCGCCACTGTCGCCGACGCGACAAGCCATGCTACTGCATCGCCAGCTCAAGCCAGCCCGCGCAGTGGCGGCTTCAGCCCCGCTGCAGCACTGGCTGGACCTGGACATCTCCAGACCGCAGGTGGCAGCACCACGCCCCGCACTCCTGCCTGCCGTGTTAAACGGACTGACTCCAATCTCAGCTTTATCGACCACTGGCAGGCCGACATCGATAACGACCCCATCGACGACGCGAACCCAGATGCCAGCGGCACCTACGACGCCCAGCACAGCGCAGCGGCATCACGACACTGTGGCTGCCTCATTTGCCTCTTTGTGGCCACGTACGCCATCGTGATAGCAATGCCGTACAAGGACCAGATCGATGGGTACTTGCCGACACCGAGCCGAGACCCCAGCTACCGACAACGACGACGACGTCAAGCGGCGGCACCAGGCCCACTTGTGCCCACCACACCCCGACGCACAACGGCATACAACGCCACGTCCGCATTGTGGGGTACTCTCATGTGGGCCAGCGCCAAACTCAGAGATATTGTCTCGGGTGGAGCCAGCGCAGTCGGGGTCGGCCTCGGGGGTGTCCTGAAATGGGCCAGCGGCAAACTCGGAGCTATCGCCACTGGCGGAGTGGTGTGCGGTCTTCTTCTTGTCGGCGCCAAACTCCTCGCTCAAGGAGCCGTCGGACACGTAGGAGCCCGCATCTGTGCGCGTGCCCTGACTCATCCACGGCCCAGTGGTGCCTCCGCTGTTGCCAACCGAGCAGGAGGCCGCGTGATGAGGCCACATACACAATGCCGCGCACGCTTGCCGACGAACACGAGGACCAGCACGTGCACTCACTCAGACATCCGCTGCTACAGGAGCACTACGCCGCAGCAGTTGCCGCCGCAGTCGCCGATGTCACCACCGCCACCACCGCCGCCATCGTTGAAGTCACTGCCGCCGTATCGCGAGCCTCGTCCGTCACACCACGATCGACCAGCCCGTCTCTGCGATACGGTTCCAAGAGCGGCGCGGTCTACGATAACCCACCGACTCACGAAGACGCCACAGCCCACGCCAGCGACGCCGAGGCAAGGGAACCACGTGAGCGCACCCGCGACAGGCCGTGGTCCATCTTCCGACATGCAGATGCTCGTGGTTCCTCTTCCGACACGGACACCCAACCACACGTCGGCGAGCACGCTATGCATCACCCGCCAGGCCCCAGGCGCCTTTAGGCCCTGGTACGCCCCATCTAGCCCTCAAGCCACCGACGCGCAACTTACGCAACACTATCCAGCGCGACCCAGCGGTGCCCGTGCCGCCGACGAGCATCCTCAACGCCCTGTACCAAAACGGCGTTGCGCTTGGTAACAGTGGCGTGTCTACAGAGGACATCAAAGACGCTCTGCGACTTCACGACCATCCTCGATTCACCCATGATCTAACACTCCAAGCGCTGGGGCCGTGGACTGACATCATGCAGAGGCCCCCGAACCGCCTCACTTGGGTGCTCGAAGACTCGGGCGGAAACTCAGGCGAGACGATTTCCCCTACCTCACGTGGGACCTCCGCAAACCCACCACCGACGCGCCCACTGTCTTCTGGCATGGGACCCGTGGCGACCTTGCGGCCCGTCTCGCCGCCAGCGGAGGGCACCTCTTGCCAGGCCCCCGCCGTGAAACGAAGGGTCGAACTGGCACCAACGTCGGCCGCACGTACGTGAGTGTGCACCCTTCGCTGGCCGCGTGGTACGCAGTGCCGCCCCACCCGCCCTACAGCCTCGAAGACGACACCCTCGCGTGGGGACCCATCGCGCTCTGGATGTGCGAGGCCACCCAACCACCGAGCGGTGAAAACTGGCACAACTTCGTGAAAGGGGAGGCCCACGGAGCGCGCCTCATCTACCCGCGGGTCCTGGGCCTCCTCATCCGCATGGACTGGTGTGCCCCCACGGAAGCTGCCTCCAGGTGCCGTGCCTTGCCACAAGTATTTGGCATGGGCGACTGTGCGCACGGTCTCCACATCGCTGGCTACGATCATCCAGATCTCCGTGAGGCCGCTGAAGCCCACGACCAGGAAGCTAGCACTCGGCGCAGGCTGGGCATCGCGGCAGCGTGGCCACCGCCGCAGGCACTATACTCGCCAGAGGCAGCGCGAGCATGGGCCAAACAGCATTACGACGCTGAAGCAGCCACCAGGGCCGACCCCAACCAGCCCCGGCCACGCGTCTCGCTGCGCAGGCTCCAGCTGGACCCGCAGTCACTGATCGACCTTGTGTACACTGGCTTGCAAGCCGTCCCCGTGCGGGGGCACCCCGAAGCACGCGAGTCGCGCCCCAGCGGCTCCAGCCCTGGGGCCGAGCCTGGTCCACCGCGCACCTACCAGTCAGGTGCCGCCCTGGCACACAGTCCAGACCGCTCATCGACGACCCCAGGAGACGACAACCGCCGTATGCCGTCCCTCATCAGGGCAGCCGCGGCCCTCGCCCGAGGCCACGCCCGCCCACGGCGATCCGCCTCCCGTGCGTCACGGCAGAGTGGCGAAAACTCCACCTCGGACTACAGCGACATCGAGACGTGGGAGCACATCGTGACGGAAGTGGAGCCGACCGCCTACCACGTTCTCGCCTTCCCCGTCCGTGATGTGCGGGCCCGTGTCAATGCCCCTGGCATCGAGGTCTGGCTTGACCCTGGCGATCACCACGACGGCGCCTACTTACCGTGGGGGACGACCGTCATGGGCCATCGCGTTATCGACCCTGAGGTGGGGGGTCGTGACGGCTGGGTCATCCTCCACCACGACCATGGCGATACCACTACCAAGCTCTGGGCACCGACCCAAGTCCACGTCAAGGCGGACGACACGTGGCGCACGGTCATGGTACCAGCGGACATGGGGCCCCAGTGGATAGAGCGCCACGCCGATGACGCTCGCCTCCCCGCCGAGGTCGTCCGCACTACAGGCCAGTCCTGGTTTGCCGACGTCTGGCCCTTGTGTGATCGACCTCGACCCCACCCTGACGACCCAGGCACAAACGAGCAAGCGCTCCCGCCCCTACCAGGACGCTGGTCATGCCTACAGTGCCGATTCCAATGCTGTCAGTACTGTGCGGCCCGCCGCAACACGCAGCTCGGCACCTCGGGCCAACCAATGTGCCCAGACTGCGCCCTCAGCGGACTACGTGCACCTATGGACTGGTCCACGGACTACTCTTGCAACAGCTGGACGTGTGCATTCAGCACCGACAACAGGGACTCTGACACATGCTGCCTCTCCAGCAGGTGTCCTCACCCGCCCAGCCCACACAGCCTGCTCGACGTCCGTGCCACAGGGATGCCGCCGCACATCCTTGCCCGCCAATTTGGCAACGCGCCAGCCCACCACGACCTCAAGGAGCCCCCCCGAGCGCCTTCAGGCCCCGGGGGGGAGCCTCCACAACAAGGCCAAGCTGGTTACCAGGGTCAATGGTACCTTCCACCGAGGCCGCGGCGGGTCCCCAGGCAGGGATTGCCCGACGGCACGCGGCGGCCACCTGGGTTCACAGGAACGGGGATGCCTGAAGACCCGTCCCCCGACCAACCGCTGTGGAGGGAAGGCTGCGTGCTCTTCGGCCCCCACCAGGCCCTCAAGGAGGACTTCACCTTCAACAAAACGGTCCGCCGACCTTATTCCCTAACCATCACCAACATGCACAGGGATCGTGTCACAGTCAGGACCGTCTGCGAGTGCATCGCCGAGCGCATCCACACTACCCGCACCCGCTGGCGGGATGTGGTACTGTACTGGGACACCGAGGGCGGCCCTGGGCCTCAAGCTCTCGACTACGACATGCGCCTCTGCGACGCCATGGTGAGCCGAGCCACGACCGAAGCCGAGCTGAATCACGATCGCAGCAACCGTGGTAGTTTCTGTCTCTATGGACCAGCGCACCAGCGCGCCGTAAACATCACGGCGCTCCCCGAGCCGCAGAACATTGACTACATGGAGCATGTGCGGCGATATTCACCCGTCGGGGAGACTTACCCAGACCACGCTTTCGAGCACGTCTACCAGGGCTGGCGGCGGCCCGTCGTGCCCACTGTCCTCCCCGACACCCGCCCGCTCTCGAGAGCCGACCAGCAGCGCTACCAACAGCACCAGCAGCGCATTCAGCAGCGCGACCAACGCGACGCAGGTCAGCCGAGCACTCCACGCAACCGCTCCCCCGCGCGTGTCCCGACAGGCGGCAACACGGTGTGCGGCGGGGGTGCCGCCTATCACCGTGGCCCCATTGGCGCCAGGCCCGCGGCGGTTGGAGCAGCTGCCTCCAGCTACGGCCATGCCCCCCACGCCAGGGTGCATCCAGCGGCCATCGGTCACTCGCGGCCACTCGTGCAGTCCCCCCCACGGGCCACCTCGCCCGTGCCAGGGTCCACGCGTGCCTGGGGCCACTACCCAGGCCGCCATGACAGCACACCCAGCAACCAACCCGCAGTGCTAACCCCTGCGGCTTCAGCCCAGGGGGCTGCACCAAGCCGTGGCAGGACAGGGCGCCCTGAAGGATGGCGCGATGCGAACGTGCGCGCTTGGCAACCGCGCCAACACACGCCCCCGCCAAACGTGGCCGCATCGCTGCGCCCTGCCCAGGCAAAACCTGCCCCACCTGTGCGAGAGAGGCAGCCGCTCGTCCCGCTCGTCCTCACGCACACCCAGGCACACCGCAGCGCCGCCCCGCGGCACAGCGACGGAAGTGCCCACCACATCAGCCCCCGCTCTGATGCTGTCGACCCTAACCAGGCTGCTGCCTCGGCGGCGGGCGGCGCAGGCGGCCCCCGCCAGCCCAGTCCAACACCCAGCGCAGCGCCGATCCGCTCCCCGAGCAGGGCGGACTCTGCGCGCGCTAACTCCCAGGCGACTTCGCCACGCGACCGCCATACGGGCGGGCGCGTCCCGCGCAGCAGGTCCTGCAGTCGCCACAGCTCACGCAAGGCCCCTGGGAGCTCCACGAGCTCGCCGCCCCGCGAGACTCAGGCTGATCGCCAAGCCCCCGAGGCGGTGCCACGCTTTGGTGCCAGCGCCATCGAACCTGGCCAGGTGGACCTCTCTCCGACGCCGTCCACGGACCAGGAACTGCCGCCGCCCACCCGCGTGGTCACCCCCATCGACGAGGCGCCGACCTTCGACCCGTTCAAGAACAAGTACCGCGTCAAGGACCTCGCGGCGGGTTTCGGCGGCGGCTCACCGCTCTCTCCACAGAGTCGTGGCGGCGCCCTCGCCACCTCAGCCGCAGCCGCGGCAGCGGCGGCCCCGCGTGGAGTCAGTCCTGTCCGCAACGCTTGCCTCACGGCAGCGGGCATGGACGAGGCCCAGCGCCAGGCCACTGACCGCGCTGCTCGAGCTGTCCCACCTGATGCTGCTCATCACGGCACTGACGGGGCGGGCGCGCCACTGCAGGACGGACCAGCGGTGTCGCGTGCGCAGTATATGCGCGCGCGTTGCGCCGCCGCCGCGTCGAGCTGCCGCCGATGGTCTGCTTTTGCTCTTGTGTTCGGCAGGACGGATCGAGGAGTCGCCTCCCTCTCCCTCTGCTGCCGTCTCACCTCTCCTCCCCTCGTCCCCCACGGTACAGGAGTGAGGAGGATTTTTCGATGCAGTTTTGCCGACGTTTATGAACCCCCCCTGGCGCAGTGTCGACCATGCCCCGCCTATACTTACGGCCTGACGGCGGCTTCAGCCCCGTTCAAGCCAATCTGCAGGGACGCCATGAGCTCCTACTGTGGCCAAGCCTCCCACCTGGATAAGGACCAGGCGGCCCTCCACCGTGCGGGACGGGCCAACCCCAGCTCCACTGATGGGGACGGGCCAGGTCGCTCCATCCATCTCGTCAGCCTCAACATCACGAGCCTCCCAGCAAATTGGCCAACCATCACCGCTCTAGGTGTCGACCACAACGCCGCAGTCATAGCACTGCAGGAGACCCGACATGCCAAGCCTACCAAACAAGCCATCGTTACCAACGCTGCCAACCCACACCACGGGGGATATCATGCCAGTCTGGGACCTGACCTGGATCTGGCGCGAGCCCAGCGCAAAGCTGCCCACGGCGGCACAGACCACACAGTCGAGGGCAACACTGGCGCATCGGGAGGGGTCGCCATCCTCTCCAAGGACGCCATCGTCGACTCCACCGCCGACGATACTGCGTCCTGTATCGCCACACTCAAGGCCAAGAAAAGATGGCACGAGGCCTTCCTCCCGCTCTGCACCCAGCACCGCCGCAGGCGGCGAAGAAACAACCACGGGCCCGCTGGGATCTACATAGCGAGCCTCTATGGGGTCGCTGGAGGAGACAGCACCGACTTGTTTCGGCTAGCCGACTGCGCCGCCGCGAGGGTCGGCACAGCCCCGTATTTCATTTGCATGGACGCCAACACTAATATCGATGACAATCCTCACCTGCTGCACATGATGCAACACGGATGGTCTAACGTCGCTGAAGGCACACCTGACCACACCATGCACACATATGGCAATATCCCTGACTGGGACCGTGTCACCAAGTGTCCCCGCACTTCGCGCATCGATTACACCATCGCCAACCAAGCGGCGCGATCCCTTGTCACCGACTTCTGCTATCTGCGTGACTTGCCAGCGAAGTCCCACGTTGGCCTACAGGTCACGCTCGACCTCAGCCGCCTCGACCATACGGCCCGACGCCTTCTTGCCCCCACGCCTTACCCTCTTAACGATGGAGCTCATGAGGACCACGAACTTCAGGCATTAGGGACCCTTATCGCAGGGCGATACCAGGACCGCATGGTGCAGGCCGACACACGCGACGATGTGGAACGCATGTTCGCCCTGGCAAACGAGGCCAGCCATGAGTACCATCTCACTCGGCTGCGCGACCTGCCACCACCGCCGCCAGACCACCCAAAAAAGAAGGCCCCTACCATGCACGGGCTCACTCCCACGTTCGAGGAGCGACCCGCTGTCCCCCGCGCCTTTCCCACCTACGGAGCTTCCACGATTCACATGAACCGCCTTCGCAAGCTCCATCGGCAACTTTGTGAGCTTCGCTTCATCGGACAGCACCACCATATCGACTGCCGTGCCATCCCGCCTCACCTGGCGCAGCGCATCGACTGCACGTGGAACGCGGCCCGCCTTCTCTGCCACAAGCTGCGCCCCACGGTCCTCCTGGCCTTTCCCGAGGCCTGGAACCCCGACGAGCCAGCACCGCACGGAGAGCACCTGGACCGTCTGATCCAAAACCTTGACTCAGAGCTGGCGCGACGTGCAAACCGAGCCAAAGCTGAACGCATCAAGATTTGGGCTGAGGGTGTCCGCGAGCCAAGCGGGTGAAAGGCGGCCATATACGCACGGGCTGCTGACTGCTCGCCCACGGCGTACCTCCGCACGCCCACCACTCCCGACGATACGCAACTCCACTGCGACACCACCGCCTTCAACCCTGACCAAGTTTGCACGGACGACAGTGATGCTGACACCGACGCTGGCGGCTTCAGCCCCAGCGACGGTAGTTCGCTGGACACGGACAACGACGATGGCCACACTTGTGACCCACCACCTGCCCAGGTTCCCGACGCCCTTCCCGCCAGCGCCATTGTGGCCAATACCAAAGACATGCTTAATTAAGCTCATGGTCGACACTTGGGAGCCCATCTTGGGCAGGTACCGCGCTCGTGCTGGTCATGATGCCGAAGCCATGCCGACGTGGGCAGACTTTTATGACGAGTACCGACAAGAGCTGCCTACGCCATCACCAGCAGTCCCTTTCCACCTCACCGACGACCAACTCATCCACTTCATTCGCAACCGTCCACCGTGCCGCGCGGGGGGGCTCGACGGCTGGACAACTAAGGAGGCCAAGGAGTTACCCGACGACATCCTTCGCCTCTTCGCCAGCGTCTTACGTGCTATGCAACGCACTGGCAACATCCCAGAACCCCTCCTTCACGTGCCAAACCCGTGCCTCAGAAAAGGCCGAGGGGAACTTCCGACGGACCAACGCCTCCTCTCGGTTCTCTCCGTTTGGATGTACGCGTGGGAAGCGCCAGCCTACCGTAGCCTCACGGACTGGCGGAAAGGATGGACCCACGCCACGAGTTTCGGCGCGGTTCCCAAAGCTACCATTGGGGATGTCAGCACCTCTCTCGCCCTGCGCATCGAGCACGCCAGGGCTTTGCTCCTCCCCTTAGCTGGAGCTGCCCTAGACCGACAGAAGTGCTTCGATTACCTCATCACGGACATCTGCCTTAACCTTGCACTCCACGCGGGGTGTGCCTTTTGTTCATTTTTTTTTTTTTTTTTTTTTTTTTTTTTTTTTTTTTTTGTTTTTTTTTTTTTTTTTTCCTTTTTTTTTTTTTTTTTTTTTTTTTTCTCTTTTTTTTTTCTTTTTTTTTTGTTTTTTTTTTTTTTCCACGACATCGTTACTGTCCGCCGAAACTTCTACAACCACCACAAACGCTACATCCGCATGAACGGAGCGTACTCTAAGGACTTGGCCAGGACTAACGGTCACCTCCAGGGAAGTTCGTGGTCCCTGGACGACATCAAGCTGCTCATGTGCGTGTGGACTAAGAGGCAGCATCGATACGTCCCTCGATCGCTCAGCACTACCTTTGTTGACGACAGCAACTCCACCACCCACACCGCGTCTGAGCTGCAGAAATCTCTTGACGAAACCGCCAAGTTTGATCGATTCTCAGGCCAACGCATTCACCCTGGTAAAGTGGCAGGGTGGGCGCTCACCGACGAACTTCACGCCGCCGTCACCCAGCTCACTCTGGCGGAGCGGCCCCTACGTGTGGTCGATTCCTTCAAGCTCGTCGGGAGTTACATCAACGCCGAGGCAGCGCCGGCTCCAGCCGCGCTTAACCTCACGGCCACCGCAGATGCCCGTGTTCGGAGGGCGACTATTCGTCTGCCGCGCATTGGCAAGCTCCCATTACCGATGCTTATCAAGGCGCGGCACGCCCGTTCCCTTGCGGCCAGTGTCTGCACCACGGGCACCGACATTCAAGCTCCATCGGGCCCTGCCAAAACTGCCTACAACCACGCCCTCAAGGCGGCTATCCGCCCCAAGGGGAACAAGTGGGTCGAGTTCTGGACTCTCATGGCCGTGTGCGTCCCAGGACACGCCCTGGAGATCGACGCCATCACGCAGCGTGAAGCATTCCTGTGCCTGCGGCGACAGGTTAACCGCGACGTTACACTCTGCGGGTTCGCCAGAGACCTTCAACACCACGTCCAGACCCTGTGTGGTGGTGGACCCGTCGGACGACTCGTCCAGTCGCTCCAGCAGCTCCGATGGACCTGGCCCACATTTGGCACCATGTACGACGACTGGGGCTGCCAGATCAGCTGGCTGAATTTACCCCAAAACGCTTTCCTTCACATGCTGCGGGCCTCACAACGCAGAGCCTTCCTGCGGAAGATCAAGCCACGGCGACACGACCTTGGATACCTTGCCTCTGTCAAACAAGGCCTCGACCTCTTCGCCAGCACGTGGCTCGCCCGAACCAAAGGAGCGGCCAAATGCACGGCCTGGCAGCTGGCGCTCCTCCTGAACTACCTGTCGGGCGGAGACCACGCCCAACAGCGACGATCCCGATCAAACGCGTCTGCCGACCCCAGCCCCATCTGCCGATACTGCGACGAGGAAGAGGAAACTCAGGAGCACACTGTTCGTGACTGCAAGTGCTGGGCCCGAGAAAGACTCCCTCTCACCATCCTCATCAGTGACGACCAGTGGGCCCGTCTCCCGCCGCACACAAGACACTGCGGGCTCTTCGACGAAGACCCAGCCCTCCTTGACCTGCAGGCTGACCTCGCGAGGGGCCCGCTGCCGCAGCCCATACCGCGGCCCCCCCCTGAGGGAGATCCTGCGGCTTCAGCCCAGGACACCTACACCACCTACCTCGACCACGACACTGGTTGGACATGGGTCTACGCTGCCACAGACGGTGCATGTACCAACCAAGCCATCCCTCTGCTAGCACGAGCGGGTTACGGCGTCTACTACGGCATCGACCATCGCATGAACTACAGTGCACGCGTCCACGGCCTAACGCAGAACGCCCAGGTGGCGGAGACCCTCGCCATCGTCCACCTTACGGCATGTGCCGAACGACCCGTGCACGTTTTCGTCGACAACCAGGCAGTGGTCGATGGGTTCCAAAGCATCATCGACGGACATCCAGCGCCGCAGGGCACGCATGTGGACCTCTGGGAAAAGATCCACCGATGTGTTATGGCCAAGCCAAACATGTTCCGCGTCGAAAAAATCGCCAGCCACCTGGGAGACATGGGCATCGACCTCGGGCTCATCGGGCCCATTGCGGAGGAGTTCAATCGTCAGGCTGACGCCATCGCCACAACGGCGGCACGCACTCACAACCTTCCAGACGACATTGTCGAAGCTGCCAAAACACGACATCGCCAAGCGACCGTGCTTCACGGGGTCGCTGTCGCCATTTACGAGCGCAGACACCGCACACTCCCGCTCCCACACCGCAGGGCTGGGTTTACAGCTGCGGAACTCAACAAAATGGAACCAAACCCCCTGCTGTCGGACCAGGCACCACCCGCGGCTGGACCAGACATCCCACAGAACCCGGACGAGCTCTGGGCCGAGGCCCAACGGGCGTTATTTGACGAACAGGAGGACGACCCGTTCGGCTTTGGCGGGGGACTTGACTTCCTAGGCGACGGGCCAGCCAGCGCCAACCTTGCCCCGTCGGTCATCCGCACGGAGCCCTCGATGCCGCCACCGAGTGCGGCACCGCACCCACATGACGACGCCGCTCACCCCCAAGACGCTGACGAACAGGAGGACGACCCGTTCAGCTTCGGTGGGGGATTGGACGTCTTGGACGACGGCCCAGCCAGCGACAACCCTGCCCCGTCGGGCAACCTCCCGACGCCTACCGCGACTCCGTCTCCGAGAGCGACATCGCTCCCATATGTCGATAGCGGTCATAGCCAAGACGCCGACGACGACCAGGGTGACCCCCGCGGACTAAGTGGCATTGACGACGCACCGCCGACATCCTACACTGCCGACTATGCCGCCCTATTGAGGCGCCACCCTACTACGCGGCTGGCCTCAGAGCCCTCGTACGGCAGCAGGATTGGCCCCACCGCGCAAACCATTCCGCCCCCCCCCACCAGCGGCAGCCCGCGGGGGCGGCTTCAGCCCCCCCGCAGGGCACTGAACCAGGCAGGCCCTCGCACCCCGCCCACGCTTCCATCGTTGCTGAGCGAGAGGACGCAGCTTTTCCGACCTCTCGGGGCTTGACCCTAGCGGCTCCAGCCCTGGGGCCGCGTGCTCCCCTTCAGTCACCTTTCAAGGGTGACGTACGTCAGCATACGGGGTGCCGTACCACGCTAGTCCACCACCTGGCCAGGCGCACCGAGGACCACACCCCTGTCACGAGGCCCTCAGCCGCTGGCACTGAGCAACCTCCCCTCACCGACCGCGAAACCGAGCTGTCCCAGGCTATGGCCGCTCTCCAGCAGAGGTGTGCTGCTCTCGCCGCGGACCTCGCCGCCGCTCAAGCCCGTCAAGGCCCTCTACTCCAGCGCCTCCACAGCGCCGGGCGAGCCTTCGCCGAGCTGCTTACGCCCTCGCCCGTTGGTGCCGTGCCGTCACTCACCATCCAAGCTATGCTGTCATCGTTCCGCGGCGCTCCACCTGGTGCCCCGCACTAATCTCCTCTTTTCTGCCTGCCCGTGTGTACGCGTGGCTCCGCGTCCACGGGGTCAGGGCGTGGGGGCGGGGGGTGCCCCGTCACTGCGCGCCGCCTTGCGGCCAAGCGCCTAACTGGCGGTCTGCCAAGCCGCCTAGCCACGTGTCAGCACGTCGCCTTTCTTGTTGGGGCCTCTTTCTTCACGCGGTCTGACAGGTGAGATCTTCGCCGTCTGTCCGCCGTCTGTAGCGTCTGTCGCACTGCGCCGGGGGAGGGGGTTTGTGTTGCCCGCCCTCGTTTCTTAAGGCTGCACCGCCGCAAATAGTGTTTTACGAGTTGTCGCACCGCAGTGCGCCTCGCGGACGGACCCTGGTCCGCCTACTTGTCCGCTCTCTCTCTCTCTCTCTCTCTCTCTCTCTCTCTCTCTCTCTCTCTCTCTCTCTCTCTTCTCTCTATTCTCTCTCTGCTCTCTCCTCTCTCTCTCACTCTCCCTCTCTCTCTCTCTCCCTCTCTCTCTGTCTCTCTCTCGTTTTCTCTCTCTCTCTCTCTCTCTCTCTCTCTCTCTCTCTCTCTCTCTCTCTCTCTCTCTCTCTCCTCTTCTCCCTGTTTGATATTCTCTCTCTCTCTCCTCTATATCTCTCTCTCTTTCTCTCTCTCTCTCTCTCTCTCTCTTCTCTCTCTCCTCTCTCTTCTCTCTCTTCTCTCTCCTCTCTCTCTCTTCTCCCCTTCATTCCCCCGTCACGACCCACCCTTTCCCCCGTGAGGCCCGCGAGAGCCTTCTTCCTTTCGCCTCTTCCTCTTCCTCCTCCCCTGTTCCTCGCCCTGACTCTGCTGCTGCTGATGCCCTCTTCCTCCTTCTCACCGCCCCACCCCCCCTCCCCCACGTCCTCCACCCCCCCCCCCCCCCCCTCCCTCCCCGGATTCCCCCCCTTGGAAGCGGGTGGGGAGGGGGGTGAGGCGCGGGGGGGTGCGGGGTGGTGTGTGGGTGGTGGTTGTGGGGGGGGGGGGGGGGGGCGGTGGGGGGGGGCGGGGGGTGCGGCTATAGGACATGCCGCAAGCATCACTTGCATTACCTGTGCGCCGACCTGCGCAGCCGCCTGATTGCGCGGCCAGCGTTGCTTCCCATTGTTGTTCCCCTACTCGGGGTGCACTGCTTTGTTTGCCCCCTCTGCTTGAGGAGCACCCGCCATGAACGGGAGAGGAGGAGGGATAGGAGGAGGAGGAGGAGGAGGGGAGGAGGAGGAGGAGGAGGAGGCAAGGGAGGAAATAAGGAAGGGGACTCGAGGGCACGACGGGCACGGATGAGCACTAGGACAGACGCGACGGCATGGAGGAGGACGAGGAGGAATGCGCCGAAGAGCGGGAGAGGGCGTGGGGATCACGAAGCAAGATGGGAATCTGAGAATAGCCGTGCACGCTGGCCGTTATAGCCACGAGTGCATGTCTAATGCGCGCGGGGTCGGGCCCCGCTCAACGCCGTGTGATGCGTTGCCTTTGCCCCCTCGAAGATGCGCCCCCGCACTCCCCCCCCTAGACCCGCGAAGTGTGTGTCGTGCAGCGACGGCGGCCGCTGGGGGGGCTTGGGGCGAGGGAGGCCCCGTCGCCCCGGGCGACGCGGTGGGAAGGGGACGCGCGAAAAGGGGCGGCCGTGGGGTTTGGGGTGGGGACCGCCGCCGCAAACCGCCGGGAACAGGGGGCAGTTGGAGATGGAGGCTGGGATGAAGGAGTCAACCATTCGAATCTACCGAAAACATCGGGCGAGCGGGCACAGGAACTAGCCAGCGACCTTTGGGGGGTGGAATGGGGCTCTCGCTTGCGCGTGCTGCTGTCTGACTTGTGGGAGACGCTGCGTCGCGGCAAGTCTAGCAAGCGCTTGCGAACGCAAGCGCTCTCGAATTCGACCGCTCCCAACTCCGCGTTTACCACTGGGCGCGACGGAACGGCGCGAAATTCACAACACGAATGTTGGGGTCGAAGGTTGCCCCGAAACCCAGCAAACTGAACCGGCCAAGACTTCAGAAGTCTGCTCGCCCCCAGCGTGCGGTTGCCACCTTTCTCGTTCCCCTTCCCGCTCTTGCCCCTCCTCGCCGCTCTCCGCCGGCAGGAAATCTCTGGCTTGAACACCCCGCGGCGTTGTTCATGAGCCACGCCGTGGGGCGCTCAAGTCCCAGAGGACGTTTGCACTGACTTGTGAAACTAAAAAACAACAGACCCCCCCCCTCATCCTCCTCCCCCGCCTCCCCCCGCCTGCCCCCTTCTAAACCCTGCTCGCGACGCGGCGCTTGGCCGCGGGGCCGTGGGCGGGTTTAGTTTCCAGGCCGCGGGGCTGCGAAGGCGACGGCGCACTAAACCCCGCGCGAGCCGCGCGAGCATCGATCGACAGTGCGAGCGCAAAACGCCAGATGACGAGCGCAGGGGCGAAACCGACGGCGAGGACGAGGCGGATGATGAGGCAGGGGCGCGGAGATGACGGACGGCGACGACGCGGGGGGGACGGGGGGGGGCTAGGCGAGGGAGGGGTTGGGTTGCCAGCTGGGGCGCAGGATGCGGAGGAGGAGGAGGAGGAGGAGGAGGAGGAGGAGGAGGAGGGGAATCGGATAAGGAGGAGGAGGAAGAGGAGGCGGAGGTAGGAGGAGGATGAGGAGGAGGAAACGGAGGAGGAGGAGGAAGACGAGGAGGAACAGGAGGAGGAGGAGGAGGAAGAAGGACAACGAGAAGGGGGGATCACACTGAAGTTCCCCATGTCTTGTGGTTTCGCGGCCTGGCGCGATCGACATTTTTCAGACCGTCATATGTTGCAGCATTTCCATGCAGCTGCGTGGTGATATGTGAGAACTCGCACGCGTGCACACCGACGGAAGAAGTGCAATCCTTCCCCACCCGTCCTCCGCATCCCCCTCCTCCGCCTCCCTCCTCTGCCTCTTCCCGTGTCGGGTATTCCACCGCCGAGCCATGGTCTCCCGCGCATTGGTTTGTATGTGATCCCGCCTGATTCGTCCAGCAACGCGTTGTTCTTCGAAGTGTTGCGCCACATCGCTGTATGTATATGTATATATATGTGTGTATATTTATGTATATATATGTATTTACACATATAAATACATATGTATGTATATGTATATGCACACACATATATATATATATGTATATATATATATACATATATACATATATACATATATATATATACATACATATGTGTTAATACGTTTCTCTGCAGAAAAAATGCGAGCCATCCTCCTCCTCCTCCTCTTCCTCCCTCTCTCTCTCCTTTTTTCTCCCCCTCCTCGCCCATTGTCCCTTCCCGATGTGTTCCTGATTTCCTCGTATGTTGCTAACGCCGTAGCGCAAAGTGCTGTTGGGGGCTTCCGCGGCCTCGATGCGGCGCGTATAACGATCGACACGCTGGTTCCAAAGAGTGTTCCCGCGCGGCCTGGCCGCCAAGCCCTCGTACAACAAGAAAAACAACGCTCCAATGCTGCAATCACACAGCGCATGCAACCAACAACACATAATTTCCACGTTTCCGTGTCCACTGATTTCCAGAAATTTCAAATTTTCTGGATCCAATTTCCAAATTTCCGCTCGTTTCCGAATTGTGGATCCTGCTTCCGCGAGAAAGACATGTGGGACGCCCAAAAGCGATGACAATCTTAAGGGTGCGCCCTCAAAAAAATATGGGAATCCCTTAAGATTGGCATCGTGACGAGGATATGCCCAGCATAGGGATAGGGATATGTTCCAGGCTGGTAATGGACCAGTGGCGCTCGCCGACATTGCCCGGTCATGATTTGCACCCCCCCCCTCTTGGACACCCCCCTCTTGGCCGCTCACGATACACTGGAAGCCCATGCCAAGAAGCACTTTGCTTGTCTCCAGGGTGCCTTGGGTTTCTTGGGTTTCGATGTTTCTTCCATGGGAAGCGCAACGTTCCCGCACCAAGAATCCGTGGGCGCCCTGGGGTCTCAGGGTGGGGCTTCTTGTGGAAGGCTTCCTGTGGTCGAGCTCTTGCCGTTCGAGCCACGGGTCGGCCTGGCCGCCGCCGCGCGTGCAAGCCTTGCCTATTCCGCGCCGCTTCCAGCGGGTGGCCGGCGAGCCGCCGCACGCGAGGCAACGGCCACTGCACTTTCGGCTGCCGGGCCGAGGGCGGCATTGAGCGCCGCGCTCTTTGTGGCTGCTTTCGCGCTTCCTGCTCTCGGAAGGTGGACCCGCGCAGGCCGCCGCCTGCGTGCTGTCTCGGCGACGTCCTGGGCATGGCCCCGCATGCTGCGGGCCCGCGTGCCGATGCAGCCTCGACGGCCGGCGGCCGGAACCATTGCAGTCGATTGGTTGCACAGGGCACGCAGCGCCGTCAGACACGGCACGCGCTCTGCAGCGTGCGCTGACCTGTTCGATGGTTTTCTGCGTGGTGCCACCCGTGGGCATGGGAAGGCCATGGGCGTGGCTGCGCCTTCAAGCGGCCGCGTCCCGAGTAAAGTCGCGGCGCAGGTTCCCAGCCTCTTCCCTTTCCTCCTCCTCCCGCCTCCCCTCTTCTTCCTCCCGCTCGTTGTTGTATTCGCTGCGCGTTTGGCCCGTAACTGTCTGGACATTTACGGCGAAGATTGATCTTTTTTGAGCTCCAGCGAATTATTGTCCGAATGTCCGCCCGTTGGACGGGCCCGTCGGCGCGCGCCAGCCGAGGTGCCCGTCGAGCGAGGCCCGGGTTGCAGCAGAGGCGCGCGTCGAGTGCGGTGCTCCCCCCTCTCCCCTCCATTCTCCGTCCTCCGCCTCCGTCCTCCGCCACCCCTCCGCCCTGAAGCGCCGTCCGCGTGATGGAGTGCATCACAAGGCATTTGTGAAATAGTGCGCAGGTCGGAGCGGCGAGCGTCGAGAGAAACTGTTGCCGGTTCTGCGAGGTGCCAAGTCTGTCAACTGGGTTTTCACCAGGATCTCGATGTCGGAATTCCGGGCGTGCTTTTTGGAGCATGCCAGGGCGCGGCCATCCGATTTTCAAGATGCTTCCTGGCCGCCGCACGGTTCGAGATGATGGGGCGCTCGCGATCGCGCCCCTTGTCCCGGCCGCGTGGCCGATAGACATCGGGTCGCGTTGCGCCCAGCAGCCGACTCGAGTTGCCCTTCCCTCCGCGTCTCCTGCCTCCCGCTCTCTCGTCTCCCTGGGCCGGTGCGCCTCCTCGGGCTGCCTCGCCCTCGACCCACCCCCGAAATGTGCCGCTCGGAGCTGCAAATGTGGCCCGCGGACGTACGGCCAGGGTCCACGAGCCCGCCGATGCTGCTTGTCAGGGAGTGGCCAGCGGCTCGCGCGGGGCCCAGGTGATAACTACCACAGCGGTTGCCATTGCGCGGTGCGGACTGGGCCTCCGCATTTTCATTAGTAATCTTCATGTTGTTTGCCAATGCCACTGCTTCTGGTCGGCGCTACCTTTTCCTAGCTTTAGCGTCCCATTCTCATAGGTCGTTGCTTTGTGGGGGCCTGGTATGCCCTCAGCTTGTTTCCCCTCGCATCTTCGCTATCGTGCTGTCGCTAGGCCGCTCGATGCTCCAGGGCGTTTTTCAGTGTGCGTGGTAACTCACGGAGTTTCGAAGTGCGCCTTGTTTGAACCCCGCTTTAGGACATTGAGTTCCCCCTCTCATCCCTTTTGTTCTTCTTATTCTTCCTATTTTTCTTTCTCTTCTTCCTCCTTCCCCGCACCGCTCAACTATGTTGCAGCACCGAGGAGCGATGTGCTGTTTAATGCAGCACCGCTCAACGATGTGCTGTTTAACCGAACCTGCAGGGTGGGCCCTTTCCGGAGTCCGTGCTTCGGTGCGGATCGTCTGCGCGCCTCGTCTCCGTCGTTGTCGTCGTTGTCGTCGGCGTCGTCTTGGTCGTGGTGCGTGTTGCTCTGCTCGGGACTTGTTTCCCTAATGCAGTGACCGCCCACTTGGATTGCCAGGCATTGCGCGCCGCCTGGCTTTCCGTTTGTCCGTCCGTTTGTTTTTATGTTTGTCTTCCCGGCTTGCTGAGCCGCGGTTTTTTGAGTTTCTTAATTCAATGACGCGTCGGCCACCGCTTCCCTCCCCCTTGTCGGTGGCCCTGACGAGGTTGGGGGAGAGGGTGCCGAAACGCGCCCAGAGTCGAGCAAGGCATGAGGGTGCAAACCCGACTTGTCTGGCTGATGCTCTGGGGGAGCCTGTTCTCAGGGGAGGCTGCAGCACCGCTCAACGATATGCTGTTTAACCGAACCTGCAGGGTGGGCCCTTTCCCGAATCCGTGCTTCGGTGCGGATCGTCTGCGCGCCTCGTATCCGTCGTCGTCGTCGTCGTTGTCGTCGGCGTCGTCGTGGTCGTGGTGCGTGTTGCTCTGCTCGGGACTTGTTTCCCTAATGCAGTGACCACCCGCTTGGATTGCCAGTCGTTGCACTCCTCCTGGCTTTCCGTTTGTCCGTCCGTTCGTCTGTTTGTTTCTCTTCCCGGCTCTTTGAGCCGCGGCGTTTTGAGCTTCTTAGCTCAGGGACGCGTCGGCCACCGCCGCCCTCTCCCTTGTCGATGGCCCTGACGAGGTTGGGGGAGAGGGTGCCGAAACGCGCCCAGAGTCGAGCAAGGCATGAGCGTGCAAACCCGACTTGTCTGGCTGATGCTCTGGGGGAGCCTGTTCTCAGGGGAGGCTGCAGCACCGCTCAACGATATGCTGTTTTACCGAACCTGCAGGGTGGGCCCTTTTCCGATTCCGTCTTCGGTGCGGATCGTCTGCGCGCTTCGTCTCCGTTGTCGTCGTCGTCGTTGTCGTCGGCGTCGTCGTGGTCGTGGTGCGTGTTGCTCTGCTCGGGACTTGTTTCCCTGATGCAGTGACCACCAGCACCCCCCCTCATTCCTTAGTGAAGCAGCGACATGTATAGCTCAGGGGCCGTTCACTAACGTTTTGCCGGGCTGTTCACTTCATGCTTGCCCCCAGCGGTGTAGCATTCATTATTGTCGTGCGATAGGTTGAGGTGGCCGGAGGTTGAATTATGTTGTCCGTTCCTACCTCCTCCGTACCTATACGTGTATGAGTGCATGCATGCATGTGTATGTGCGCATGTGCGTATGCATGCATGCATGCATGCATGCATGTATGTATGTATGTATGTAGGTATGAATGCATGCGTGCATGCATGCATGTATGTATGTAATGTATGTATGTATGTATGTAGGTAGGTAGGTAGGTAGGTATGTATGTATGTATGTGTGTGTATGTATGTATGTATGTATGTATGTATGTGTGTATGTATGTATTATTGTATGTATGATGGATGTATGCATGATTGTATGTGTGTATGTATGTATGTATGTATGTATGTGTGTATGTATCTATGTGTGTATGTATGTATGCATACATGCGCATGTATGCATGTATGTATACATGCATGTATGCATGCATGTATGTATGCATGTATGTATGTATGTGTATATGCATGTATGTATGTATGTATGTATGTATGTATGTATGTATGTATGTATGGGTGGATGGATGGATGGATGGATGGATGGATGAATGGTGTATATGTAGATCGAGAGAAAAGGAGAGAGTGAGAGAGAGAGCAATAACATAGGACAACACCGAGAGCGAGAGAGAGAGAGAGAGATAGCGACCGAGAGCCAACCCTCGGGGGGCAGCGAAGAGCAGGACCAGGGGTGGGGCTAGGAGGAACACCTAGCGGACACCAACAACACATGAGAAGGAGGAACGTGACTGGATGATTGTCACGCGATGGTACGTACACATGGGTGGGGAGGGCCTCTTAGGTTCTCTCGCGCCACATATGCCATCCACCCATGTTTTGCAACCGCCGACTCGGGCAGTTGGTTGCAGGATTGGACCCACCTTCTCTTCTGCAAGCAGGACGGTTTTTGTCGGAGGCGGATGAGCAGGGGGAGAGAGGAGGTAAAGGAGGAGAAGGAGAAACAGCAGCTACAGGAGGAACAGGAACATGAGGGGAAGGTGTATGGGGAGCAACAAGAAAACGGCCACGACGAAGGGTTCGTATAAAGGAACGTGGCCCGCGCTGGGGCAGAGCTTCGATCACGAAGTGTGGCCGGCGCTGCAGCGGGAGCAGTCCTGTTGCAGGGTCGTGCACATTTAATAAGCAACCCAAGTGCATGACATTTGTTGAAGTACAGTGTGTGGGAATCAGTGCGCGGTTAAGGTGGGGGCACGGCTGCGCATTGTCAGGTAAGGGAGGCTTAATGGTGCGAGTATTGGGTAATTGCGGAGGGGGATCGGGCAACATGATCGGATTAGTGTAGTGGGTTCGGATACGACTTGTCAAGCCATTACCATTCGG
Organism: Prorocentrum cordatum; assembly: GCA_963575745.1. Taxonomy (NCBI): domain Eukaryota; class Dinophyceae; order Prorocentrales; family Prorocentraceae; genus Prorocentrum; species Prorocentrum cordatum. The sequence continues at coordinate 192,439 of CAUYUJ010017244.1, read as the reverse complement.
CCCACGGGGGAAGACGGGGAGGAAAACGGTGAGGAGGAGGACGGGGAGGAGGAGGAGGAGGAGGAGGAGGAGGAGGAGGAGGAGGAGGAGGAGGAGGAGGAGGTGGAGGAGGAGGAGGAGGAGGAGAGAAGGGGGATGGGCCAATAGCCATTTTGACTCAAGCCATTTAGCTCAAGCCGTTCTGGCACCAAGCGAGGGCTTGAGTGGGGTTCCCTTTTCTCAGGCAGTGCTCTGCGGACCACATCTCCCTTCGTTTTTTGGCCCTTCGGCGTCAGGTCGTCGTTGGGATCCTCGCTCCGCTACGACTCTCTCGCAGCGGCCCTTCCAGTGCCCGCCGTGTCGCGGGGGCAGTCGTGGCAGTGGGGAAGCGGCAAAGGTCGTCGGGGTGGAGTGGTCGGAGAGAAGAGCAGACCGAAGCCCGCAGACAAAGGTGTCCACACGGGATATTGTCAAGAGTGCGGGTGCAGAAAGACGCTCTGGAGTCAATGGTATTGCAAGCACTGCAAATCACTATGGTCAGAGAGTGCCAGGAGCAAAGATGCGGACCTGGTTTTGGCCAGGCTCGACAGCCCACGAGGCCCCGCGCCGAGGGCTTCAGGGCTGCAGCCCCCGCCAGGAGTCACCAGCAAGGAGCTCGCGCTGCACGGAGAGGAGATCAACAGCTTGCGCACGTTGGCGGCCAAGCTGGGGGACAAGAAGTTCGAACTCAACTAGAAGGTGCTCAGGAGCATAACAGGAAGCTTGCTAAGGAGCTCAAGGCGCCATCGCTGCAAGTACAACCCCAGCAAGCATATCGACGCATTCAGCAGCTTGAGTCGAAGTCCAAGCAGGAGGTGGACAGGCTTGACTACTACCAGCACGCGCTGTCCAAGCAGATGTCCATTGTCGGTTCCTTCACGGAGGAGCTCGAGGAGGCAGGCGGCGCGCGCCAGGCTGCGCGCGCAGCCCTGGCTAGGAAGGCGCCGTCGGAGGCGAGGGCTTCGCGGGTAGCGCTGGAGGCGCAGCCGCGAGTCAGGCAGCTCCACGAAACGGAAAGTCGGGGGGGAGTAGCGGGCCTGGGTCGGCGTGGGGGGGCTGGGGCGTCCCGCGGCGTCGCGGGCGGCCACCTGGCCTCAACTTCTCCCCTCCGCCGCCGCCGTCCATGCCGCTGCTGCCACCTCCACCGCCCTCCCTTTGTCTTTCCTGCGCCAGTGCCGGCGCGCCCAGCGTGGGAACCTCAGCTGAAGTTGGCCCGCCCACTACCTCAGTCACACCAGGTGGAGCCTGGGGCAGTTCAGTCTGAGCCTGGCCAGAGGGAGTTTTTCTCTGCTGAGAATGCTACCAGGTGGAAGTCGGCGACGCAGTATTTCGACGGGGAGCGTCAGTCCAGCGTGGCTGCGCTGCAAGAGGTCACTGCTGAAGCTAGCGCCCAGCAGGGGCGAAAGCAAACATTTCGGGGACAGGTGGGATATCAGCATGTCGCCATCCATGGTTGCAGATGCAGGCGGCCTGTCGTCAGGGGTCGCTATAGCATGCAATGGGTTCGTCGTCGTGGGCATGCAGCCGACTTCAGCGCGAGATCTCTCGTTTCATCATCGCCAGGCGCTGCGGTGGATCGCCTTCGTGTCAGGCGGGTTCATCCTCGGCTCCATCTACCTGCCCGACTGAGACCCGCGAGGGCCAGAGGGCTCCCGAGTACTCAATCGCCGAGGGGTGCGCCTTCACAGCTCGGGGCCCCCGTTCATCTCGGGTGGGGGCTGGGATGTTTTCACCAGGCAGGTTCAAGGAGATGGGTGGGCAGGCGTGCCTGGGGGCCAAGTCGTCAGTACCCTGCCGGTCTGGAATGCCATAGATTCTCTGGTGGAGCAGGCCATCGTCGGCATGCTCTGCAGGCATGGGATTGTTGGCAAGAGCTGCGATGCGGCGGCCCGGGAGCAGGGCCCACAGGTCGAACGGCATTTGAATGCAGGAGCTTTCCCAGCGCAGTGCCTGATCGATTTAACCAAGGCATGCGACGCGGTCAACGGTCAACCGCTATCTTCTTGCCAGGGCGGTGGTGAAGCATGCACATAAGTTGATTCGTCGTCGGCCGAAGCGCCCCCTGCGCCGCGGGAAGCGCATCGCCAGTTTTAATGGGTCGCGCGCAGGCAGCGGAGGTTGGCCACGTAGGTCTTGGCAGGCTGCGGAGAGGCGACGCGTCTTCTCAGTTGCTTGTCGCTAGACTTAAGACTTCCCCTCTCGGGTATGGGCTTTGTCGGGCCCAGATGGTTTTTTTCATGAGAAACTCTCCTTGGCTCAAATCATGTGTTTGGCATGGTCGGGCGCGTCTGCCTTGGGATCCAACGTCCATGCCTCATGGCCCGCGGGGCCTGGTGAGTGGAGGGCCATGGGTGCGCCTGCGCCCGCTGGGTGCGCCATGCCGTGCAGTCGGGCCCAAGCGGGGCCATCTCGCGGTCCCGTTCAACAAGGCGCCGTGCCGCCCCGCGGTGCCGCGTCGCGCCGCGGCGTCGCGCCGCGCCGCGCGCGGCGTCGGCCCATCGTGAAGCGGAGTGTGTTTGGTGGCCACCATTAGTTCCAGTGGCTCGAGGTCTTTAGGGTTCCTGTGGTGCCGAACGCACGTAATGCAAGTGTTTTTTTTTTGTCGTATCAATGTACACATACTATACTATAGGAGGGTCGTATATTGGGCCTGGAGTGTTCGGGCCTGGGGCGTTTGGGTGTTCTGCTCCGGGGTCTGGCTGGTCTTAGGCTTGGGCCTTGGGGCCTCTGGCGTCTCGGAAGCTCTCATGCGTGCGCGTGCAGATTTGCGATTGGGGCCAAAACTCGGCGCGGTTTGCGAGGCCCCAAAATCAACGTCAAAACTTTTGAAAATATTGACGTCCGCGTTGGGGGGAAGAGAATCTGCAGCTCTGTCTGCCTTAGAAGAAGTTTTGCCATGGCCCTCCCTGCTGCTGCTGTTGCGCGCTTTGCTGGCGCGGGCTGCGCTCTCCTCCTTTCCCCCTTCGGCTCCTCGGCTCTTTGCTCTTCGCGATGCTTCGCTGGTTCGCTGGGCTGGCTTCGCTGCTGCTGCCAGGGTCACTCGCGGCCTCGTTTTTTTTTTTTTTTTTTTTTTTTTTTTTTTTTTTTTTTTTTTTTTTTTTTTTTTTTTTTTTTTTTTTTTTTTTTTTTTTTTTTTTTTTTTGTTTGTTTTTTTTTTTTTTTTTTTTTTTTTTTTTTTTTTTTTTTTTTTTTTTTTTTTTTTTTTTTTTTTTTTTTTTTTTTTTTTTTTTTTTTTTTTTTTTTTTTTTTTTTTTTTTTTCTTTCTTTGCGGGGTGTCCGCGGGCCAAGCTAGATCGGGCCTGTAACCCTGGCCCAGGGATTGCCGAGGCGCCCCCACCGCCTAAGGCCCAGGTTGCCCCCGCCCCTTTTGCCGCCTGATGGCCAGGAGGTCGCGACCTGGTGTCCCTAGCGCTGCCTGGGTCGAGGGGCCCGTAGTCGTGGATACCACTTAAGAGTGGAATTCAGTACATGAGTTCGCTTTTGGTCGTTCTTTTGGGTTCGGTCACCAATGTGAGACGTCCCTGCAGTTTCTTTGGCGATTCCTGTGTATAGCAGCGTGGCTTTCGAGCGAGGTGTGTAATCTGGCACTGTGAACATTATTCGGATGTATTGCCACCGGCCGTTTTGGCCCCGAGCTTGAATTCTGAAACGCACACGCACACGCACACACGCGCGCTATTTGAAAAGACGTGCTTGGAAAGACCAGGACATCAGCATATGTTTTCGGATGACGATTGGCTTCAGACGACCGCGCAACGCAGTGATGGACGGAACGATTGGTTTCAAACGTTGAGTCGGGCTCGATCAGCTTCAAATATTGACCCCAGCCTGGAGATGGCGATCTTGAAGAGTCGTGGTTGCCAGAGAGGACGTTAGAGTCTTGTGATCTTGTTGTTGCAGCGGCAGCTTCTCGCCAGGAGGAAGCCCACATGAACCACATCAGAGATGTTGCCGTGCCGCCAGGTGGGACACGTAAACGCCGCATCAGATGTCAGTCTTCGTCAGCTGCCGATTCGAGTTTGACCGCCAGGAAAAGGCCCGCCGCTTATTCGAAAGGATGCGTTGAGAAGGACCCGTACGATGATCTAGGCAAACATATGTTGTATCCGACAGTTGAACGCGCCACTCGGCTTGCGAGCAGCGCGAGCCTCGCAGCTGACATCGACGTCCAACCGTTGAAAATTCATGGGATGATGACAGCGCTCGCCTGCGCAGCCTACAACACCGTACGGGAGGCCATAAGCATGTTTGTGCAGAAAGCAGTTCATCAGTGTAGACGGTGGCAAGGTAGCACATTGGTGCAGCCAGTCTGCGCCGTGAGATACAGAAAATACGACGGGACCAAATGCAAACATATCAGAGTGACAACTTTTTTCAAAGACGAAGATGGCGAAGAGCACCTCGCGACTCATAAGGGCGCCCACGAACCTTTCGTTACAGAAGGATGCTTCGCAATGGCGTTCAGGCAGCTGTCAGGCCCAGATGGAAGAATCACGATTGTGAAACCCCCGCAGCCAACGCTGTTGAGGTGCATCAATAGCGCGAAGGCAGAGTATATAGCAGCGGCCCTCGACCACTTAAAACTACCATGCGGCAGTTTGATAGGCGCGGAATTCCATCGAGTGGTCAATGCGTTTGTATGCGACGGCTTCCTTGGGAACCTCAGGGCTGAGAGGGCTCTGCTGCGCGACTCGCCCACCAGAGCTTCGATCGGCCTGCTGCGCGACGCGCGCAAGAAAGCCGCAGTGCAAACCCTTGCGAGGGCAATGCTGGAGCCGTTGGACACCCACATGAGCAAGTTCGCGCCGGCGTTGCAGGGTGGTGTCAGAAGCGATTTTCGGAGGGGGTTGCGAACCATCGTGCGGGAGCAATTAGTTATCATAAAAAGTGGGAATTGCCCAACTGAGGCAGCATCGCACAGACGTGCAATATTTGATTTGTTTATTTCTGGTTCAACGCCACATGATAAACACCGCAGGGCCCAGATCGAGAAGTTATTCAATGGAGTCATGCGCCTTCGAGGACGGGTGGAACACTACTGCAATGGTTGCTGTTCTTCGTATCGTGAGACGCTGCGGTTGTTTCTCAAAGAGGGTGTGCAGGCAATTGCTGGGGCGGGCACCAGCGTTTTGCAGCGGAGCAGTTGGACGGGGACGTCGGAGTGCATCAATGGGATTGGTCTGGCATCGCACGTGCACGGGCTCGCTCCACAGGCATGGCTGAAACGAGTTCCAGCAAGGGCGGTTGCTTCCAAGAGGGGGGGCGCACAGAGCGATGCAGCTGGCGCGGCAAAGGGAGAGTCGCAGTCGGCAGCGCCAGCAGGCGATGTCGCGCAGGAGGGAGGCGGGGGCGTGGAGGAGGACGCGCTGGGCGGCGACGTGCCCGTCTGGCGCCAGGACGCCGAGTCCAGAGCCAACGACGCCAGGAATTGGATCTTGAGCGGCTCCTTCGAGGATGACCTCCTCGTCGCGCGCATTCAGTACGGCCCGTGCGAGACGCTGATCTTGAAGCAGCTGGCGCTTTCTGGTGTGTCGCGGGAGCGCAAGCAGCAGGTGATACACCTTCGCGACGGCGCAAGGACTTATCAGTTGTGGGAGGCCCATCGCGGCGAAGCTGAGGGGGCTTTCCAGGAGGATGTGGGCGCCCTGCTAGCGGGCGAAGGTCGGTGGCGAACCCTTTCAGACCCACCGAGGCGCAGTCGATGAAGTTATACATCCTCTTGGCACGGATGGCTGCCGCAGCTTACGAGTTGGCCGAAGTTCCTCGCAGGTGGTGGCCGTGCAAGACTTTTGCAACCTTGTATGATGATGATGCCCTTGGTGACCTAAACAACTCAGAGCACTCTAAATGTTGTTTGGACGCTTGCATTTCTGACTTTGCCAGCTACTGCGCCGACGCAGTGGGCGGGTCTTGTGCGAGGGCCGAGCTCATGGCGCTGCTCTCGGTGATGGAGGCAGACGCGGGGTCAACGGAGAGAGAGCACTCGACGAACGAGAGGAGGAGCAAGTTCAGAGTCATGACCCACGAGAAGCATTGGGACGAGCTCTCGGCACGGTTCGGTTCTCGCAGGTGTTGCTCGGACCGCAGAGACGTAGGCAATAACCTGGCGCCGCAGAGGCGCCCCCGCGGAGCCGCGGTCACGGCGCGGGGCTGCGGCGACGCGCGGCCGCCCCCGAACAGGCACTCTTGGATGTGGAGGGCGTTCGTCCACGCGCAGGCCAAGGGTCGGTGCATGACTGGGGCGGCCGCGGCCGAGACCAGCCAGGCTTATCGGAATATGACTGCCGAGGAGAGGCTGTTCTACCAGGAGATCGGCGAGCTTGCCGCGAAGCAGGGGGCAGCGGGCCACCGCAGCTTCCCAGAGAACGCGAGGCCCCCCAGAGCGGCTCGGTCAGCTGGGCGCGGCAGGGGCGCGCCCCAGCCGTCAGCGCCGCTCCCCCTCCAGTGCGGTGCTCAGCAGCCCCGTGGTCCTGAAGGCGATGTCCGAGCAGTTGGGCTTGCGCCTGCGGCCTCGGCTTCTGTGGAGACGCCGGCGCCGTTTGGCCGCACCCTGGCCGAGTCGCAGTTGGCCCTCAGCCGCGAGCGCGCGCGGGCCGCCGACGAGGTGAAGCAGGAACGGGCCAGGGCGGCAGAGCTTCGGGACAATTCTTGCCAAGTTGTCGATGGGGCCGCAGAGTCTCGGGCGACTGTCGGAGGGGCGGCGGCGAAGTCGGAGCTGACAGTGCCGATGAGCGAGCTATCTGCGGAGCCGTCCCCAATTCTCGCGGTGATTTGGCATCGTTCTGCGGACACTGTGAGAGAGGCTTCCCTGCAGCACCTGGCCAAGACTACGGTGAAGGCGAACGTTGAGAGATGGCAGGGGCTTCATTACTACGCTCGTTGTGAAAGACGTGCCAAAGCTCGGGAAGGCCCCGACTAACCGCCGACGCTGCCACGAAGCTCAACGATGCATCTGCACGGGCGACGGGCTGGCACTGGCAGCATTACAGAGCAAGTTGTTTGAATCATTTCGGATATGCTCACGCATACATTCGAACGTTCGGCTTCTATTGAAGACAGGCCCCCTGGTTGCGCGTCTACAGATGACCCGTCCAGTACGCTTTAATCCTTCTGATCATCCCGCCGAGCCTCTTCCAGATATTGTCGAGGATAGTTGGGGGCACGTGGCTTTGTTTTACGAGAAGCCGACCAGGCCAACCTTCGCGGTGTTGGATAGGGCCCCCCGGGCGAGATGAGGCAGACACCTCGGGCGTAGAGGCGTTTGTACTTCAATGGTCCGACAAGCTCGTCGCCTCCACGATGTGGGAGTTCCTGACTAGTACCGACTGGCGACAGGCAAGGACTTTGACACTGACTTGGTATCAACTGGTGTGCTTCCCGAAGCGACTGCATCAACCATTCCAGCCGCGTCATCAGCGAATCCAGGCCACGACGTTCGAGCCGATCGACTTCTTGGGCCTGGTTCTCCCGAAGAAGTCCCGAGACAAGGCTCCGCGCGGCCGCGGGCGAGGGCGAGCTCGCCGCGCTCGAGGTCGGGGTCGTGCAGGCCCGCGGGGCGAGGCGTCGGAGCGCGCTGGCCGTGGCCGAGGGCGGCGGGGGCGCGGCGCCGTGGCCATAGAGGAGGCGCTCTTCGACAGCGCGTCCTCCGAGTCGGGCCTGAGCTTGCAGAAGGGGCACAGCGACGACGACGCGGAGATCCAGGAGCAGTCCGATAGAGGTTCCAGGGGGTGCGTGTGTGGCGGTGGGTGGGTGGGGGAGGTTAGACCAGACACGTTTTGCACGGCAGGTTTAGCCTGGGCACGACGGTCGTGTTTTTTTGTCCGAGGTCGTCGTTGAGTTTGGTCCCAGGGCTTGACTCTGACCCGCAAGGCGCTCGATTCGACCGCCCGTCGAGTCGAACACCGTGCCGATCAGGGCCATGCCCGATGGGGCTAGCATGTGATCTCCCAGGTTCGGTCGACATGAGCCCAGACGTGGACGGGGGCCTGTTCGATCCCGCTGGCGGCTCGGAGTCGGAGGTGTCCGTTGGCGGCAGCGTCGCCGACGATGTCCAGGTGCCCATCGCCGACGGCAATTTGGACGAGGCCCTCCGCGAGATGGAGGGCGCCCCTGCAGATGCTGACCCACCTCCTGCACCTCCTGACCCACCTCCTGCGCCTCTTCTCGCACCTCCTGCAGGCGGGCTTGCGCCCGTGCTCGGCGAGCGGCCGCTGTTTTAGTTGGCCGCCGACCCTCCGAAGCCAGGCGCCCGACATCCTCCTCGCTCCGTCGTCGAGGTGTGGGGGTGCGGCAGCTGCGGCTACTTGAGGTTCTACCCTGAGAAGTCTCAAATCGCGGCTGAATGTAAGACCCATTGCTCGTGTTTCAAAACCAAAGCCGTTCGTTATTCAGACGTGCCAGCTTTGGTTGACCAGGGTCGGTGCGTCGGCTTCCTATTGGCGTGGTTGCGCCAACATGACCGTTGTAAGACCCAGGTTGGTCACGTGCACTGTTCAGACCCCTCGTTTGAAGAGCGAGATGCGTGTCGGTCCTGGTTCGAGAGTTTCTCTGCGAATGTAGCCGAGGTTCGGGGCCTTTTGGGAGCCGAGGCGCCCCGATGCAGCGGTGACAGTAATGAGCCCAAGCGGGCACCGTCGAACATGAACATGGTAAACGGGATCGAGGGGGAGGGGCACGGGGGAGTGGAGGGAGCGCGTTTGGGCGGCGGAGCGGTGACGGGGCGGGAGGGGGGAAGGGGGGGGGGGGGGGGAGGGGGATGAGGGGGAGGAGGCATTGGGGAGACTGGTGTGGGGGGGGGGGGGGGGGGATTTTTTTTTTTTTTTTTTTTTTTTTTTTTTTTTTTTTTTTTTTTTTTTTTTTTTTTTTTTTTTTTTTTTGCGGGGTGTCCGCGGGCCAAGCTAGATCGGGCCTGTAACCCTGGCCCAGGGATTGCCGAGGCGCCCCCACCGCCTAAGGCCCAGGTTGCCCCCGCCCCTTTTGCCGCCTGATGGCCAGGAGGTCGCGACCTGGTGTCCCTAGCGCTGCCTGGGTCGAGGGGCCCGTAGTCGTGGATACCACTTAAGAGTGGAATTCAGTGCATGCGTCGCTTTTGGGTTCGGTCACCAATGTGAGACGTCCCTGCAGTTTCTTTCGCGATTCCTGTGTATAGCAGCGTGGCTTTCGAGCGAGGTGTGTAATCTGGCACTGTGAACATTATTCGGATGTATTGCCACCGGCCGTTTTGGCCCCGAGCTTGAATTCTGGAACACACACGCACACGCACACACGCGCGCTATTTGAAAAGACGTGCTTGGAAAGACCAGGACATCAGCATATGTTTTCGGATGACGATTGGCTTCAGACGACCGCGCAACGCAGTGATGGACGGAACGATTGGTTTCAAACGTTGAGTCGGGCTCGATCAGCTTCAAATATTGACCCCAGCCTGGAGATGGCGATCTTGAAGAGTCGTGGTTGCCAGAGAGGACGTTAGAGTCTTGTGATCTTGTTGTTGCAGCGGCAGCTTCTCGCCAGGAGGAAGCCCACATGAACCACATCAGAGATGTTGCCGTGCCGCCAGGTGGGACACGTAAACGCCGCATCAGATGTCAGTCTTCGTCAGCTGCCGATTCGAGTTTGACCGCCAGGAAAAGGCCCGCCGCTTATTCGAAAGGATGCGTTGAGAAGGACCCGTACGATGATCTAGGCAAACATATGTTGTATCCGACAGTTGAACGCGCCACTCGGCTTGCGAGCAGCGCGAGCCTCGCAGCTGACATCGACGTCCAACCGTTGAAAATTCATGGGATGATGACAGCGCTCGCCTGCGCAGCCTACAACACCGTACGGGAGGCCATAAGCATGTTTGTGCAGAAAGCAGTTCATCAGTGTAGACGGTGGCAAGGTAGCACATTGGTGCAGCCAGTCTGCGCCGTGAGATACAGAAAATACGACGGGACCAAATGCAAACATATCAGAGTGACAACTTTTTTCAAAGACGAAGATGGCGAAGAGCACCTCGCGACTCATAAGGGCGCCCACGAACCTTTCGTTACAGAAGGATGCTTCGCAATGGCGTTCAGGCAGCTGTCAGGCCCAGATGGAAGAATCACGATTGTGAAACCCCCGCAGCCAACGCTGTTGAGGTGCATCAATAGCGCGAAGGCAGAGTATATAGCAGCGGCCCTCGACCACTTAAAACTACCATGCGGCAGTTTGATAGGCGCGGAATTCCATCGAGTGGTCAATGCGTTTGTATGCGACGGCTTCCTTGGGAACCTCAGGGCTGAGAGGGCTCTGCTGCGCGACTCGCCCACCAGAGCTTCGATCGGCCTGCTGCGCGACGCGCGCAAGAAAGCCGCAGTGCAAACCCTTGCGAGGGCAATGCTGGAGCCGTTGGACACCCACATGAGCAAGTTCGCGCCGGCGTTGCAGGGTGGTGCCAGAAGCGATTTTCGGAGGGGGTTGCGAACCATCGTGCGGGAGCAATTAGTTATCATAAAAAGTGGGAATTGCCCAACTGAGGCAGCATCGCACAGACGTGCAATATTTGATTTGTTTATTTCTGGTTCAACGCCACATGATAAACACCGCAGGGCCCAGATCGAGAAGTTATTCAATGGAGTCATGCGCCTTCGAGGACGGGTGGAACACTACTGCAATGGTTGCTGTTCTTCGTATCGTGAGACGCTGCGGTTGTTTCTCAAAGAGGGTGTGCAGGCAATTGCTGGGGCGGGCACCAGCGTTTTGCAGCGGAGCAGTTGGACGGGGACGTCGGAGTGCATCAATGGGATTGGTCTGGCATCGCACGTGCACGGGCTCGCTCCACAGGCTGAAACGAGTTCCAGCAAGGGCGGTTGCTTCCAAGAGGGGGGGCGCACAGAGCGATGCAGCTGGCGCGGCAAAGGGAGAGTCGCAGTCGGCAGCGCCAGCAGGCGATGTCGCGCAGGAGGGAGGCGGGGGCGTGGAGGAGGACGCGCTGGGCGGCGACGTGCCCGTCTGGCGCCAGGACGCCGAGTCCAGAGCCAACGACGCCAGGAATTGGATCTTGAGCGGCTCCTTCGAGGATGACCTCCTCGTCGCGCGCATTCAGTACGGCCCGTGCGAGACGCTGATCTTGAAGCAGCTGGCGCTTTCTGGTGTGTCGCGGGAGCGCAAGCAGCAGGTGATACACCTTCGCGACGGCGCAAGGACTTATCAGTTGTGGGAGGCCCATCGCGGCGAAGCTGAGGGGGCTTTCCAGGAGGATGTGGGCGCCCTGCTAGCGGGCGAAGGTCGGTGGCGAACCCTTTCAGACCCACCGAGGCGCAGTCAATGAAGTTATACATCCTCTTGGCACGGATGGCTGCCGCAGCTTACGAGTTGGCCGAAGTTCCTCGCAGGTGGTGGCCGTGCAAGACTTTTGCAACCTTGTATGATGATGATGCCCTTGGTGACCTAAACAACTCAGAGCACTCTAAATGTTGTTTGGACGCTTGCATTTCTGACTTTGCCAGCTACTGCGCCGACGCAGTGGGCGGGTCTTGTGCGAGGGCCGAGCTCATGGCGCTGCTCTCGGTGATGGAGGCAGACGCGGGGTCAACGGAGAGAGAGCACTCGACGAACGAGAGGAGGAACAAGTTCAGAGTCATGACCCACGAGAAGCATTGGGACGAGCTCTCGGCATGGTTCGGTTCTCGCAGGTGTTGCTCGGACCGCAGAGACGTAGGCAATAACCTGGCGCCGCAGAGGCGCCCCCGCGGAGCCGCGGTCACGGCGCGGGGCTGCGGCGACGCGCGGCCGCCCCCGAACAGGCACTCTTGGATGTGGAGGGCGTTCGTCCACGCGCAGGCCAAGGGTCGGTGCATGACTGGGGCGGCCGCGGCCGAGACCAGCCAGGCTTATCGGAATATGACTGCCGAGGAGAGGCTGTTCTACCAGGAGATCGGCGAGCTTGCCGCGAAGCAGGGGGCAGCGGGCCACCGCAGCTTCCCAGAGAACGCGAGGCCCCCCAGAGCGGCTCGGTCAGCTGGGCGCGGCAGGGGCGCGCCCCAGCCGTCAGCGCCGCTCCCCCTCCAGTGCGGTGCTCAGCAGCCCCGTGGTCCTGAAGGCGATGTCCGAGCAGTTGGGCTTGCGCCTGCGGCCTCGGCTTCTGTGGAGACGCCGGCGCCGTTTGGCCGCACCCTGGCCGAGTCGCAGTTGGCCCTCAGCCGCGAGCGCGCGCGGGCCGCCGACGAGGTGAAGCAGGAACGGGCCAGGGCGGCAGAGCTTCGGGACAATTCTTGCCAAGTTGTCGATGGGGCCGCAGAGTCTCGGGCGACTGTCGGAGGGGCGGCGGCGAAGTCGGAGCTGACAGTGCCGATGAGCGAGCTATCTGCGGAGCCGTCCCCAATTCTCGCGGTGATTTGGCATCGTTCTGCGGACGCTGTGAGAGAGGCTTCCCTGCAGCACCTGGCCAAGACTACGGTGAAGGCGAACGTTGAGAGATGGCAGGGGCTTCATTACTACGCTCGTTGTGAAAGACGTGCCAAAGCTCGGGAAGGCCCCGACTAACCGCCGACGCTGCCACGAAGCTCAACGATGCATCTGCACGGGCGACGGGCTGGCACTGGCAGCATTACAGAGCAAGTTGTTTGAATCATTTCGGATATGCTCACGCATACATTCGAACGTTCGGCTTCTATTGAAGACAGGCCCCCTGGTTGCGCGTCTACAGATGACCCGTCCAGTACGCTTTAATCCTTCTGATCATCCCGCCGAGCCTCTTCCAGATATTGTCGAGGATAGTTGGGGGCACGTGGCTTTGTTTTACGAGAAGCCGACCAGGCCAACCTTCGCGGTGTTGGATAGGGCCCCCCGGGCGAGATGAGGCAGACACCTCGGGCGTAGAGGCGTTTGTACTTCAATGGTCCGACAAGCTCGTCGCCTCCACGATGTGGGAGTTCCTGACTAGTACCGACTGGCGACAGGCAAGGACTTTGACACTGACTTGGTATCAACTGGTGTGCTTCCCGAAGCGACTGTATCAACCATTCCAGCCGCGTCATCAGCGAATCCAGGCCACGACGTTCGAGCCGATCGACCTCTTGGGCCTGGTTCTCCCGAAGAAGTCCCGAGACAAGGCTCCGCGCGGCCGCGGGCGAGGGCGAGCTCGCCGCGCTCGAGGTCGGGGTCGCGCAGGCCCGCGGGGCGAGGCGTCGGAGCGCGCTGGCCGTGGCCGAGGGCGGCGGGGGCGCGGCGCCGTGGCCATAGAGGAGGCGCTCTTCGACAGCACGTCCTCCGAGTCGGGCCTGAGCTTGCAGAAGGGGCACAGCGACGACGACGCGGAGATCCAGGAGCAGTCCGATAGAGGTTCCAGGGGGTGCGTGTGTGGCGGTGGGTGGGTGGGGGAGGTTAGACCAGACACGTTTTGCACGGCAGGTTTAGCCTGGGCACGACGGTCGTGTTTTTTTGTCCGAGGTCGTCGTTGAGTTTGGTCCCAGGGCTTGACTCTGACCCGCAAGGCGCTCGATTCGACCGCCCGTCGAGTCGAACACCGTGCCGATCAGGGCCATGCCCGATGGGGCTAGCATGTGATCTCCCAGGTTCGGTCGACATGAGCCCAGACGTGGACGGGGGCCTGTTCGATCCCGCTGGCGGCTCGGAGTCGGAGGTGTCCGTTGGCGGCAGCGTCGCCGACGATGTCCAGGTGCCCATCGCCGACGGCAATTTGGACGAGGCCCTCCGCGAGATGGAGGGCGCCCCTGCAGATGCTGACCCACCTCCTGCACCTCCTGACCCACCTCCTGCGCCTCTTCTCGCACCTCCTGCAGGCGGGCTTGCGCCCGTGCTCGGCGAGCGGCCGCTGTTTTAGTTGGCCGCCGACCCTCCGAAGCCAGGCGCCCGACATCCTCCTCGCTCCGTCGTCGAGGTGTGGGGGTGCGGCAGCTGCGGCTACTTGAGGTTCTACCCTGAGAAGTCTCAAATCGCGGCTGAATGTAAGACCCATTGCTCGTGTTTCAAAACCAAAGCCGTTCGTAATTCAGACGTGCCAGCTTTGGTTGACCAGGGTCGGTGCGTCGGCTTCCTATTGGCGTGGTTGCGCCAACATGACCGTTGTAAGACCCAGGTTGGTCACGTGCACTGTTCAGACCCCTCGTTTGAAGAGCGAGATGCGTGTCGGTCCTGGTTCGAGAGTTTCTCTGCGAATGTAGCCGAGGTTCGGGGCCTTTTGGGAGCCGAGGCGCCCCGATGCAGCGGTGACAGTAATGAGCCCAAGCGGGCACCGTCGAACATGAACATGGTAAACGGGATCGAGGGGGAAGGGCACGGGGGAGTGGAGGGAGCGCGTTTGGGCGGCGGTAGCGGGACGGGGCGGGAGGGGGGGGGGGGGGGGGAAGGGGGATGAGGGAGGGGGGCATTGGGAGGACTGTGGGGGGGGGGGGGGGATTGGGAGAAGGGCGGTGAGGATGACGGTGGGTGTGGGGCGTGGAGGAGGGGGGGGGGGGGGGAGAGAAAGGAGCATCTGACGAATGCCTGAACCAGGATGAGGGGGGGGGGATGAGGAGGCCGAGGATGGGGAGAAGGATGGAGGCGTGGAGTAGATGAGAATGAGGAGGTGGCCGCGAAGAGGGGGGATGGTGAAGCGATTTCGAAGTTCCGAACTCACAGCGGCTCGCGTTGCCGCGCCCCCCCCCCCCCCCCCAGGCTTCGCCATCGTCGCCCTCCCTCTCTGCGGATGGGGGCGGGGGGCGGGGGATGGAGATGAGGGGGGTGAGACAACCGAGCCGATGTGATTTCGGGGAGGGGGGGCTTTGGAATCACACCCGCGGGGCCGCCCCCGCTCCAGGGCGTCCGAACCGTCCGCGGCGAATGTGGCCAGGTTCTCTTGCTCGTGTTGATGGTCGACCGCCAGGTGCCGCATCTAGCTTTCAAATGCGTGGCTTAAATACCAGGTGTTGTCTCAGTGGCCATGTCGGTTCACATACGTACACAGTTCGTACCATGCGTTAGTGCACGCATGGCTGTTGACTTACGTGCTTTCGTCTAGCATAGAGAAATTATGCGCGAGTATGTAGGTGTGTAGCAATGTCGTGCTAACGCGCGCTAGGATTGCACGCGTGCGTCGTCGCCTAGGTTAAATGTATCCGTCTGGCCACCTCGTGCGAGACGTGCCCACCAACAAGAAATATCAAATGGGGGTCCGCCTGTTGGGTCCCCTGTGTGCTTCCGTATGGGGTCCTTTATCGTGTTTCCTATGGGGCCCCCCTGTGGGGTGCCTATGCATTCGCCCAGTGGAACCCCGCATGATCACACCCCATGGAGTCCATTATGGGCCCCTACACGCCCATCCCCCCTGCGGCACCCTCAATGGAGCCCCTGGTGGAACCACCCAATGGAGCGTCCACGTTGGGTCCCTGGGGCCCCCTTGTGGTGCCATGTAAGGTTCTTGGGGCCCATCACGCGGGCTCGCAGTAAGCCCCCTGATGGCATCTCAGGTAGGGCGCCCAGGTGCAATCCTCGAGCGCTGCCCCTGCAGGGTTCCCAGATGGAGTCCGCTTCGGAGCCCGCCTGGAAGCCCCATGCGGCGTCGCCGCGGGGGGGGGGGGGGGGGGGCAGGGTACCAGCCCTACGGTCCTCGTTGGGGGGTTGGCTGCGTCCGCGAGTTGGGGGGGGGGGGGGGGGATGCGTTGGCGGGGCGCGCCAGCGTCAGTGGCGGGAGCGGAGCAGCAGAGGGGGGAGGGGGGAACGATGGGGGGGCATCGTGTCATGAAGGGGGGGGAGGGGGGGGGGGCAGGGCAGGGCGCGCAGCGCTGGGCCAGAATAGCATCGCAGGGCGGAGGCGAATATCAGTGATGCGGTCGGGCCGGGGCAAGACTAGCATTGCGGGCGCCCCAGCGGTAGCGCGCGCGAGGGGCATCGGGGTGGACCCAGCGGGCGGGGTTCAGGGCTGGCAGGGTTCTGCTGCTTCGTGCAGAGCCATCGGGTGCAACGGTGTAGCGGAGGCGGCGGGGGAGGAATAGGGCATTGCCCCCCCCCCTTCCCCCCCCATTCAGACCCGCCCCCCGCAGGTGCAGGCGGTGCAGGGGCGACGACATGCTCGACGTCATCGCTGGCGACAACCACGCGCCGACCAAGTTCTTCATTCCACTCGCATGTGCCGATGCGAACGCCCATGGCGTCGCCGGCCGTGGCCTTGCGACGCGGGCTGCCAGGCGCGGCCCGCGTCGTCCACGCACACCCCCGCCTTTGGAGGCGCGGGGGTGGCGTTCGCGAAGAGGGCGTGGGCTCGGGGCACGGGGCTGGGTCGCGGGGGCGTGCTTGGGGTAGGCGTGGTGCTGAAGGTTGGCTGCTGGGGTGCGAGGCTTCGGGTTGCACGGTCGCGCCTGCGGGGGCTATGCGCGCGTTGCATCGCGATTCGGGCTTCGGGCTGGGGCGCGGTGGGGGGGCATCTTGGGGCTTTGCGCTGGGGTGCGTTCGGCGTGCGGTTATGGGGTTGCGTCGGGAGCCTGACGTTTCGGGGAGTGGGGTCCAGGCATTGGGCTGAGGCCGTCTGTGCCTTGGGCAATGCTGGCCTCGGGCAAGGGCTTCGAGCCCGCGGCCGACAGTCACGCCGCTGCTGTCTCCGAAGCCCGTTTGCCCGACAAGGCAATCTGCGCGGCCATGGTGAACTCAACTTTGCTGCTGGGAGGATTTGTCACCACCGACCACAGGAACCATCGCGGCGATCAGTTTGCATTAATTTCCATCAATTTCCATCAAGTTCCAGCAATTTCTATCAATTTCCATCCATTTCCATCAATGTCTATCAACATCCATCAATTTCCATGGGTCCGGGCCATCAATTTTCATCAATTCCCATCAATCCCCATCAGATCTGCACGCGCGAGTTGCGCGCGACTTCCATGAAAACGATCAAAAACGATCAATTTCCATTAATTTCCATCAAGGCCAGCGACCAAGAACCATCCCATTCCATCAAAAACGATCAAAAATGAACAATGTCCATCAATTTCCATCAAAGTCCATCAGCACACCATCAACGTTTCAACTTTTTGCAATGGGCGGGGGGGGGGGGCATGCGGAATTCCCGCGGGCGGGGTGGGATCCAGAGCTCCCATGCCGTAAGTGGGGGCGGGGGGTGTGGATGCGTGGGGAGGGGGGGGGGGGGCGGGCGGGGGGCGGGGCACGGGGAAGAGGGGGGAGGTGGGCGGGGATGGGGCGGGGGCAGGGGATGGGGCGGCGGGAGGGGTGCAGGGGGGGGTGGGGCGGGGGTGGTGGCACAGCGCGTGGGTGAATGAGCGGCGGCCGATGGTTTGTGGTGCAGCGGTGAATTGATTCGGCGTCAGGGGCAGGGCTTGGGTGGCATTCGCCCAGGGGTGTCGGTGCACAGGTTTTGGGTTTCGCGCACCAAGCGCGAGGGCTGTGGCATCGAGCTTCTGGTTCTGGGCAGTGGGCCCAGCGCGGAGGGTTCCGCGCCGCGCGCTCGGCGCCATGGTATTTGGCGCGGGGGGGCGGTGGCCCAGCGCCCGCGGCTTTGGGCCTCGGGTTCTGTGCCCCAGCCGACGGGGTCCCTGTCGCGCGGCTTGTTGTCGGGCGATTGGGGTGCGGTGCTCTCGGCTTCGGGTTTGCTGCCTCTGGGGCGATGGCTGAACGCTTGTGTAGGCGCGTCGCAGGCTCCGTGGCTTGGGGGGGCGTCGGGCCTTCGGGCAGCGGGCATTCGGCTTCGCGCCGCGGGCGGTCGGCATCTGGTGGGGCACCGCGGGCTCGGGACTTCAAGGTTGGGCGTTGGGGCTGGGCGCGTCGGGCCCGCTGCTTCGGGCTTGGGGCATCGGGGCGCGCGCGGCTCTCGGAGTGCGGGCGCGGGACCCGCGGCCCAATGTTGCAGCAGTTGCGTCGGGCGGTGGCGGAGGGCGGGCGGGGGGATCGGCGGCTCCGTGGACTTGGCCAGGGCGCGATGGGCGCGGGGTGGGCGGGGCGGGGGCGAGGTGGGGCGGGCGTGGCGGCGCGGGGCGCTA
This sequence comes from Prorocentrum cordatum, assembly GCA_963575745.1. NCBI lineage: Eukaryota > Dinophyceae > Prorocentrales > Prorocentraceae > Prorocentrum > Prorocentrum cordatum. Next base: position 174,467 of record CAUYUJ010017244.1, on the reverse strand, counting down.
GGCGATGGAGCCAGGGCCAGTGGCTCGGAGCTCTCGGCTTCGAAGCAAGTCCGCCGCCTTGGGCGCACAGCCCTTGTCCCACGCACCCCGAGCTCAACTCCATAAGTCATGCGCCAAGAGCCCTGCGCCCATCGGCCACGGGCCTAGCGGCTTGGGCCCTGCGCCTTGGGCCCAGAGCCCACCGCCCTGAGCCCATAACGCTATATCATAGCAGTGGGTCCGAAGCCTGAGGCCGCAAACCGCGCGCGCTGTGCCCAAAGCCGTGGGCCCCTGTGCCTTGCGCCCAAAACTGGATGCCGCGTGTCCTGCTTCTTGGGCGATGGGCCCTCAGCACTCAGCCGCCCGCTCTCGGATCGACGCCCTGTGCCCTGGTGGCTGAATTCTAAGCCTTAAAGCGCGGGCCCTAAGGCATTGGCCCTAAGCACTCGGCTCTACGCCCTGTGCCCATGGCCCGATGCCTAACGCTCAAGCCCCGAGCCCCGCGCCCAGGGCCCTCAACCCCAGGCGCGACGCCGCGATCTCGGGGCCCAGCGCCGCGGACCTTGGCGGCTGGATCTTATGCGCGGGGCCTTGAGCCACGACCCAGGGGCCCTGGGCCTTGCGTCGGGCCCCCCACTGCACTTTGCCCGCAGACGCACGGCCTGGGCCCGCGTCCTTGCCGCCGAGCCCAGGGGCGTTAGCCCGTGCCATCCAACCGTGGGCCGAGAGATTGAAGCTTGCCGCCAAGTTAGCAACACCATGGATGCGAATCTTTGCGCGCCGATCTATTGGGCCCAGATCCCAGGGCCATGCGCTTGCGCGTCTAAGCCGTGGGCGTAGTGGGCGAGGTTTTGAACCATCAGCCGTGAGGCTTGGGCCACGGGCCCAAAGTTTGGGCCCTGGGGCCAGGGTCTGGCAAAGTAACAACCGTTATGCTGTATGCCCTGGTCCTGGGGCCCCCAGGCCGAGCCGCGCGCCGTGGGCCGTGGGCCTGGCGCCCAGGGCGTTGCGCCCAGCGCCTTGGGTTGTGGGCCGCGCGCCTTGAACTCTGAGCCCATGCGCCCTGACGCCCCGAGCCCGATGCTTTGCGCCCTGAGCTATGGGGTCCCAGTCGCAAGCCCGAGGTATCCAAACCTGGGCGCCATGCCATGTGCCTTAGGCCCACGGCCCGAAACTTGAAGCCTTGAGCGCCTGGGCATAAGCCTTGAAACTCGCGCCCCGGGCGCAGCCCAGAACCCGAGTGAGCGACGGGCCCGCGGCCGAGGCCCCAGGGCCAGAAGCCTTGGTGCGTGCGCCATCCGCCCCGCGCCCTAGGCCGCGGGCCCATGCGGCTTAACTCTTGAGCCCGAAGCCCTGGGCCAAGAGCGCTCGACCCGAAGCTTGGAGCCCTGCGCCCCATGCTCTCGGCCCAGAGCCGTGGAACCTTCAGCCCGAACCCCAGGCCCCGAGCCCTGGCCCCGAAGCCCGAAACCCGAAGGCCGAAGGCTTCAGCTTTGAGCCTGGGCCATCGGTCCGAAGGTCCGAGCCAGACAAGCCCCGGGCCCTGGGCCCGCAGCACCGAGCCGACAACTCCAAGCGTGGAGACCCAAGGCTGGTCCTGAACCCTGAGCCCGCAAGTCTTCGGTCCTGTGACCGAAGCCCCGAGCCGCAGGCCCAGAGCCTTGAGCCCAAATAGCTGGGGCTGAACCCCAGTGCCCGATGGCCTGGCCCATGTGTCCTGGGCCCTAAGCTCGAAGCCCTGGGTCCTGAGGCCTGGGCCTAAACCCCAAATCCGTGAGCCCTGGGCCTGATTCCTTGGGCCCTGAGCCTCAATCCTCGGCCCCGAAAACGCTTCGAGCCCGACGTTCGAAGCGCTCTACCACAGGAAACCGCGCGCTTGACACCCCGAGCCCGAGGCCCGAACCTTCAAGTCCACATCTTGAGCCCCGACACTTGAAAACCTGAGCCCACATTCCCACGTTATGAGCCCTACAGATTATGCCTTGATCGTGGAGCCCCAAGCCCTCGGCCCCTCAGACTCGTTGTGCGAGCCCCTCTCCCGACTGCTGCGTAGTTGGCCTTAGCAGTCTGAGCCCACGCAACGGCCATCGATGCCTTCGTCCGGAGCCCCGCTCGCGGAGAGCACCGCGCCTGAAAGCCGAACGGGCGACGCCCCACGCCGCGCCCCCCAACCCGGACACCGCGCCGCCGCGTTGCCGAGCCGAGTTGTTAATGCACCTAAGCATTAGCCCTAGGGCCGAATGGTTGATCCTACGACGCATATTTAATCTTACTCAGCCCGCCACCCGCCCCCCCGCCCGACCGCTGATCCTGCGGCCCCCCCAAACAACGTGGACTATAACAGATTGAAGGGATGTGGTGTGTCAGTCGGCATAGGCATATTGTGCGGTACGGCGTTTTACGTTCTGAGGTGTCTTAGGCGTTCAAGCAGTAGCTTCAGTAAGTCGCCCATTCACGTTAAAGCTTGTTCTTTGCCGTGGACCCCTCCTGGGCGGCAACCCCCCTGTCTCGCCTGGGCGCTTTCGAGGGGCTGATGTAAGGAGAGAGTGAAGGGGCGTTTTGCTGGCGCCCTGTCGCGCTGGTGGGGGGGGGGGGGAGGGGCGTGCCAACCTCGCCATTCTGTGACCTTTAGCGCGGGGCCCTCTCGCGTCGGGGGGGGGGGCACCGACCCACCACTTGCGATTGCGCCGTCGGGGGGGGGGGGGGGAACCGCAAAGGGGAGACCCCCTGAACCCCCCCAGCGGCAGGGGGGCGGGGAGCGGCGCGGAAGACGAGCAGAAACAGGAGGACGACGAGGAAAGGGGGAGGAGGATCACGAGAGAAAAGGATGAGGAGGAGTAAGGACAGAGGATGCGTTTCCTTCTGTCTCACCGAAGGAGGACAGAGGACATGATTAGGGAAACGCGCGCGAGGCCAAGCCCAGATGGCGAGAGCAATATTTTGATCGGGCGCTGCGGTCTCTATATTCCACGGAGAAGCCCACCTTGCATGTTCTCATGGGTGAAGAAGGCATCACGGACTCTTTGCGTTATTCAGAATGTATATATTCACCCGTAGCCAGTTTTGGCCCAAGCGTTTCTTGGGCAGTCGGCAGATCCTCACGCCGGGCATTTCACGCATTACCTGCTTGCCCTGAGGGGGGGGGGGCATGGGGAAGGTGGGCCACGCCAAGGCGGCAGCACCCAAGCGCGGCAGATCCTCCGCTGCTGCTGCTGCTGCGGCAGGAGGGTCCGACGAGGCCCGCTCGAACAGCCCAGTCAGCGACCACTCGGAGGACGGAGGCTCCCGCGGACGTTCTCGCGCCCCCAAGGCCCCGAGGACGGCTGCGCCGAAGGCTAGACCGACAGGACAGCTTCGCATGTGCGGCAGGGCGACCTGCGACAGGAAGGAGACGACGAACGACCGTTTCCCAGATGGTTCGATCGCTGCGTGCAGTCGGCGCCACTGGCCGTGGATCTGGGCGTGGAAGGACCGCTTCCCAGAGTGGCCGAAGTTCTGCGTCAAGCTCGCCGCGGACAAGGGCATCGAGGAGCAGTGCGAGAAGTCAGCTGAGTGCGCCGAGGACGCCAAGACCAAGGCATTCGAGGAGGAGTCCGTAGATGTCGTCAGCAGGTGTGGCTTCAGGATGACCAACCATTACCGCATATGGAAAGAGCATCCCTTCCGCGACGCGTGCCAGATCCCGCCAGACCTGCAGCCCTCCGATCTCGGCATGGCCCCGTCCTCGATCGTGTTCCCCAGTGGTGCGAAGGTGGAGGGTAACGTGGCGGTCAACCCAGACTTACCCTATGTTGACGTGGACAGAATTGACGAGCATTTCGACGAGAGGAGGCCGAAGTCGCTCACGGAGAATCGGCACATCGTGAAGGACCAGGCCAGCAAAATATTCAAGCGGGAGTTGGTAGCAGTGAAGACCAATATGCCGACGTGCATTCGCGGGGGGGCTGCCCCTCCGACGGTGGAGGGACTCATTTTGGAGGGCCAGGTGAAGTCCGAGGGTGGTGGGAGGCGCCCCGTCCTCCCCTTGCGTTCTGACGGCGGCGGGCCAGCATCCCAAGCAGCAGAAGCAGCTGGCAGTGCCGACTCGGCCGAAGCCGCCAGCGACGGCCCCGACTCAGTCAACCCTGGCGCAGCATCATGCCTCGGCGCCGCCAAGGCCTCGAGTCCAGCAGCCTCCCCAGCGAACGGCCTCGCAGACGGGGCCTTGCCCTCGTCGGGGGTGAGCCCCGCTCAGAGCCGAGTACCGACGCGCCTGAGATCGTCAGCCGACCTTCGCACCCCATCAGCTCGCTCTTGATCGCGGGGCTCCGTGCGGAGTTATGCGACGGCTGCCCCGTATCGCATTGGCAGCCGCGCGCGCAGCGCAGGAACCGCCGCAGATGGTCCTGGGCCAGCGCGTGGAAGGCCAGCTCGGCCCCCTGTTTGCGGCGACGACATGGCGCGCATCAGACAGCTAGAGGGCGAACGCAGCATCCCCATGATCTTGGACGGAGAAAGGATGGGCGATCGCGAATACGCGCTTCGCAGGTTCTCCCCCAAGGTCCCCGACGCCGTGCGTCGGAAACAGACCCTCACTGAGTTGATGGACGTGGCCTCGCAGCTTAGCCCAGCTAACCTACACAACCTCCGCGGCAGGAACGACCTGAAGAACAAGTACCTCACGAAGTTCAAGAAAGCAGCAGTGGGCTACCAGCTGTGCCCGAAGTGGTGCTTCGCATGGGTTGCCGAGTGCCTTGCAGAGAACACCTCCAAGATGGGCGCCTGGGAGATGCTTGATCCTAGCACGGATGGGGGCCTCATCTTTGATCCGATGCACCCGGAGCTCGCGACCATCTACGTACCTGACGTCTCAAAAATATTGGAGACCGCAAGGGACCACGCGCTGAACTACTTGATCCCCCCGATCCTCAAGAAGGGCAGCGAGGAGCTGGACGTAGTCAAGGAGCTCCGCCCGATACTCCAGGACAAGTTAAGTGCGACGGGATTGGGCCCAGCCTTGACGGAGTTCTACAAATCACTCCAGTTTTGCCTCGTGATCATGGACACTCTGTCCGACCACAGTGTGGATGCCGCAAGCTCTATCGAGGTGCCGTTGGGTGACTTTCGGAAGATGCTGCACGGTGAGCACGACAAGGAGTGGGTGTCGTTCAGCCGTGAAATGGACGACCACGACTATTGGAAGTACCAGAAGGGTGAGCGGCGACGCGCCGCAGAAGGCGATATGACGGAGCGCGTTGCTGTGGCTGAGATGTTGGCGTCTCTCGAAGCCGACTTGGTTGATGCCAAGACCTTCACAGATTGCGTGACCTCCTTGTCCAAGTGGTTCAAGTGCTGTAGGAATGCGACCGTGCTCCCAGTGATGCAGGCGTACTTCAAGGCGAATGAGGTGTTCCTCGACCGAGCCGCTTTGGCTTCGATTGATGAGCAGGTCTCGGACTTGCCCAAGTACGCCTCCATGCTCGCGGATCTGGGGCGCCTCAGCGAGGCCTTCGAGAAGGGGGAGACCACCGAGGGCATCATTGACGTGATGGGGCCGCGGGCCAACCGCATCTCCGAGAGGCTGTCAACGTTGATCGAACGTGTGAATGCGACGGCTGTCGCCAACAAGGTCCCCAAGGCCCTCGCGGACTTCGCCGGTGCAGAGAATAAGGGCGAGGCACTACAGACGATCAGGCAGAATGAAGCAGAGCTGGGGCCCGTCAAATTCAACGACCCAGATCACGTCGACATCATTGCCATCGCTGCGAACACCATTGCCGAGTACTACCTGGGCGATCCCAAAGTGGGCAGCAACGATGCCGTCCTCGCTTTCGATACGCGGCAGCCGACTTCAGTGACGGAGCTACTCCAGAAGGTGTGCGACCTGACGGGCGCGTCGGAGGCCAACCCCCGCCTCAATGCCATCTTGCACCGCCTCTCCTTCCTGGCCGTGGTGTGGGGCGTGATCAAAAGGCAGCAGGACTTGATGAACCTCGGGTCCCCAGACGAGCAGGTCTCCAACGAGAACGGCGAGAAGATCTACTACGCCCTCAAGAAAGCAACAGACCAGGCCAAGAAGCGCTGGAGTGCCCTAGACACAGGCCTTGAGGATGCAACCACGACGCTCATCAACGATATCCAGATCAAGGCGAACTTCGGCGAAGCCATCTCTTCGGCCGAGCTGGCGGCCAGCAACTACGAGGGTGCTGATATCAAGTATTGCCTTGCTGAGTGCAAGGGTGCGCACGAGAACTTGCTAGATGCCATTTCTTTTGGCGACGAGCTGCTGGGTTGGAGGGCAGGGGTCCAAGACTCCGACACATTCGAGGTTGTGGAGACGCACGCGAGGAAGACGCTTTTCTCCATCAAGGGCTTGCCGATCAAGGTGAGCGCATTGTCGAAGAGCCTCACGAAAAGCATGGGTCACTTCGAGGGCGTGCTGAAGTCTTACAAGCAGGACGGTCAGCGCACGAAGGACGTCCAGGAGTGGACTAGGACGCAGAAGCTCGCGAACCTCACGCAGTTGGAGGCCTCAGCCATTCAGGCGACCAGGGCGGCGGCGAAGACCAGCAAGGAGGTGGCCGTCTCCACGGTCCAGAGCATCATGGACCTCCTCCCAGAGAACGACGTGTCGATGGCGATGTTCCACCCTGCGGTCCAGACGACGCTGAACACGATCCTCAGGTCTTGAACCTTCGCCTGAGGATCGACTTTGAACATGTCCGCTGTGGAGTTCCGCAGCGATGGGCGTGAGGAAAATCACTGCTGCTTTCTGCGGCGGTGGGTCTGGAAAACACGCGAACATAACAACACAACGAAACCTGCGTTGAGAGAAACACCGAACAGCAAACAAGAAGAGACGGGGAGGAGGGACGGAGGAGAGGAGGGGGGACGGAGGAGGAGGACGAGGAGGAAGAGGACGAGGACGAGGACGAGGAGCGCGAGGAGGACGAGGAAGAGGGGGAGGAGGAGGACGAGGGAAGAAGAGGCACGAGGAGACGGAAGAGGAGGAGGAGGAGGAGGAGGAGGCAGAAGAGGAGGAACGCCCTCGCCGACGCCCTCGTCAGCGCCCTCGCCTACGGCCGCGCCCTCGTTGGAGGGCGCCCAAGGGGGGCGGGGGGGGGGAAAGGGGAGGGGGGTGGGCGGGGGGGGAAGGGGGGGCAGGGGCGGCCAGGGGAAGCGGGAGAAGGCGAGGACAATGAGGAGGAAGTGGGAGGGGCGCAGCGGAGAAGGGGAGGCGGGCGGAAGGAGGGAAGTTAAGGAGGACGGGCGAGGAGGAGAGGGATGATGAGGATTTGTTGTTCGCGAGCGGCGGCCCCCGTATCCATCTACGCACTTCGTTGGCTTCGGCCTGTCGGTTGAGGGCGGGCCCTGCGGCCCCTGCACTTGGCACGCCCTCGGGGCGTGCCGCGCGAGCAATTCGCGCCCCACCCAACAGCGGGGACGCGATCTCAACCCGCTCCCCTGCCATGGCACGTGCCCAACACTTTGGTTGCGACCATGCCGCTGCGTAAGGGCAGCAACAGCAACCATCAAAACCCCATGGCACATTCTTCATCAAAACCCCATGGCGTACGACCCAGTGTCATACCCTTGAACGGGAAGTGTTAACGCTAGACCCTCTGGACCTCGCGAGGGAACATCCCGGGCACGTTGGCATCTACAACGCGGTCGATGATATCGCCCTCCAGTCGTCAAGGCCTCGTCCGCAGGTCGAGGTCAGACTGCCGCGCGCTGCCTTTCTCTCGCGCTCGCAGCTGGAGGCCGCGGTGGCCCCCCGGCCCAAGGTGCTCGCGCTGAGCGCGCGCGCGAGCGCGAGGCGGGCGATCGCAGGCAAGCCCCACGTGTGGAACTTCGAAGGGGCCCTATCTGGACGAAATCTCGGATGTGATCAGACCCTGGTCACGACGTGCGCCCGCGGGCCCAAGGTTTTGCAGGCTCGTTTTAGAGGGCTCAGGGCGTAGAGGCAGGCTACGTGGATTGAGGAGTTCCAACAGGGGGGTGAGCAGGGTCGCTCGCGCTGGGGGCCTGGCGCCAGCTACCCTCGGGACTCGGGCTCGCGGGATGTCCACGGCCAAGCTGGGGCAAGTCCGTAGTGCTGTAGGAGCTGCTGTGTTCGGGGGCCCCAAGGGCAAGCGCAGGACTCTGGGGTTCCTTCTCAGCGTGGAACCCAAGGCGGACCCGGTGCGCGACGCGAATCTGCTTCCGCCCTCCATGCGGGGCCAGGCGGCCAGGCGCCAGTAAGCAGAGCCCAAGGTGGAGCGGAGCTTCCAGTTCTGTCGGGACAAACGAGACTTCGACGGGGGCCGAGCCGAGGCCCCGCAGGTGCGGTCGTGCCCACGCGCAGGAAGATTGGCCTTGGACCCAGGGCCTGGGAGATTTGCGCGACTCGCTCTAGTTTGGGGATCGACATCACGCATCTGGGGAGCCGTTCGTTCAAGTCGGTGTTGGGGCGGGAAGTTCGGGGGCATCTGATCCCGGGTCTTGGGCGCGGTCGCGTCGAGGGCCTCGGCGATAGGCCCCTGCTGGAGCCAGCGATAGAGATGCTTAACAATTTACAATCCAACGGCAGATGAAAGCAGCAGCGGGACTTGCAGGAGTGGTCGCAGGAGGTTATCCAACCCAGTCCAGGCTCTTCGAGGATAGGAGGGCGGTCGGCAGCAGGTGCCAGCTCTGCCAGGGTGATGTCGGCCCAGCCTTGCGTAGGTTTTGTTGTCCAGCTCATCTGCCACTCATTCGAGGTTTCGACTTCCAGGAGCTCGTGGGCGTCCCGGCGCAGCAGCGCACCATTGCGCTCCATTCGAGGGCGCTCTTTCCCATCGCGGCGTGGACGTGGCCGGCGCCATGCCGGCAAGCAGGGTTTCGCTGGGACGTTGTCACGCTGTATCACTCTCGCGCAGTGGGCGCATCGTCGGCTCTGCGCGCGGTTCGCTGCCTCGCCAGGTCCAGTTGGCGGGGGCGGGGGGATTGCACGCGTCCTTGATGGCGTTGAGGTTGGCGGGTCCACAGGGGCTCGAGGTGGCCGCGGTTTGCAGGATGGTGGAGGAAGCGTGAGGGTTCGGCCCGGGGCAGAACCGCGAGGATGTAGCTTATTCGGAAGTTTGGAAGGAGAGCTTCAGTGCTTCAGAGGTTATCGGACGCGATCTGATTTCAGTGAGCCGGGCTTGGTCTCACGTCTCATTTCTTTTTTGGCCAGGCCCGTGGGCAGGGTGTCAGAGAGCGGGCTGGGGGTGGCAATGAGCGAGCTGATGAATTAGCCGAGCTTGGGGCCAGAACCCACCTTTCCACCCCCCTGGTCCAGTTCCACCTTAAACGTAGCACCAGCCTCGTTGAGCAAGCAGCCCGTTTGATAGCTGAAGCCATGGACGACCGAGCTTAACATCATGTTCCATATGTTCTTCGGTATAGGCGGCCTCGGAGGCCCAAACACACTTTTTGCAATTATTTCCCGCGCCCAACGGGCATTGTGTTGAGAAGGCAGGGAAGCAATCTATAGTGCGATGTGCGGCGAGAGGCCGCACCAGGATGCATATCTCTCTGATGCCTTGCGGCGGTCCGCATAGAATTGCGAGGACGGCGCATCGCAGCCACAGGCTCTGGCTCGGAGGTGGTCGGGCTTGCCTGGTGCTTGTGCTACGGCGCGTTCGGGTTCGCTCGGTCCCGGTTCCTTGGGATGCCTTGCGACAGAAGTCCTCGCGACCGAGATGCGGTGAATAGTTTGCGTTTGCTCAGTAACGGTGTTGACCCCAGCTCGGGAGCGAGCTTCGGGAGGTCTGCTCCGCTGCAGTGGTGCCCACAGGCAGATTGGTCGTCCGCCCCTGTCTTGTGACATTTGTCCCTGTCGTTGTACTGTTTTTCTGGCTGCCTTCGCGTTCAGCAGTAACGGACAGCAACAAAACCATTGGGAGACAATGGGGGATGGTGGATGGGGGATGGGGGTGGAGGGGGTTGGAAGGAAAAGGGGAAACATGTGAAGGGAGGAGGGCGGTTGACGTCCTGGCTGCCTTCTGGGCTCTTTTTAGCTGCCGCGGTTTGAAGAACGCAGTGGGCGTCCATGCATACTCTGTTTGGTTGTTGACAGCGCCCCGCGTTTTCATCCCGCCTCCTCCTCCTCCCGCTCCTCCCTCCTCCCGCTTCTCCCTCCTCCCGCCCTCGCGCCTGTTCTCCACGCGCTCATGTCGGCACACCCTTCACATGCTTCGTGGCTCAAAAGGGAGCTCCACCGAAAGCCCCAGCGGCAGGGTCGCATGGCGGCCGCGATCCCCATGGGTAGCTCCACCGAAGGCCCCAGTGACAGGCCCCGCATGGCGGCCGCGAGCCCCATTCGGTACACCCCTCACACGCTTCACGGCTCCATAGGGAACCCAACCGAAGGCCCCAGCGGCAGGGTCAGCATAGCGTTCGCGAGCCCGATTTGGCACGCCCTTGGCACGTTTCGCGGCTCCATTGAGCTCCACCGAAGGCCCCAGCGGCAGGGTCCGCATGGCGGCCGCGAGCCCGATTCGGCACACCCCTCATACGTCCCGTGACACACACGTAGCTCCACCGAAGGCCCCAGCGGCAGGGTCCGCATGGCGGCCGCGAACCCGATTCGGCGCATCGCGCATCCCTCACACGTATCGTGGCCCCATTAGGAGCTCCACCGAAGGCCCCAGCGGCAGGGTCCGTTTGGCGGCCGCGAACCCGATTCGGCGCATCCCTCACACGTTTCGTGGCCCCATCGGGAGCTCCACCGAAGGCCCTAGCGGCAGGGTCCGCATGGCGGCCGCGAACCCGATTCGGAGCATCCCTCACACGTTTCGTGGCCCCATTGGGAGCTTCACCGAAGGCCCCAGCGGCAGGGTCCGCATAGCTGCCGCGAACCCGATTCGGCGCATCCCTCACACGTATCGTGGCCCCATGGAGCTCCACGGAAGGCCCCAGCGGCAGGGTCCGCATAGCTGCCGCGAACCCGATTCGGCGCATCCCTCACACGTTTCGTGGCCCCGCAGGGAGCTCCAGATTTCGATGCGCTCGACTAGAAGCTCCAGCAGCTGACCAGCACGCTCCCAACAACAGCCTCCATTTCTCCTCCGTTCGTGTCGAAGCAGATCACCTTGGAGGTGAATCTACATTGTGTATTAGCCCAGCCCGGAAACGAGAGTAAGTAGAGCGACCTTGGAGAATACCGTCACAAGGAAACCATCTTCACCGAAACCCTTACCTTCCCAGAGTTGTGTATGCCTTCGGAACATAATGTCATACAGGAGACGGACGACAACGACTCCGACGGCGACGCCGAGGAGAAGGAAGATGACGAGCAGGATAATGCTGACACGGAGGAGGGCGCAATTGAGATGGACGACGAATCGGCGTTCTGGCACCGTCGAGACCCTGATGAGAAGCGACGGCTACGTGAAGCGCGCCTGCGAGCTAAAAAGCGCACACTCCAGGAAGGAGGCGTTCTAGCCTCCGCAGGGCTCGATGGCCATGCGCCGATGGCTTCGTGAAGAGATCCTACAGGGCCTTAATCTGCCGCGAGCAGTAGCAACACATCGCAGGCATGTCACTGCTTGAAACAAAAACGCCATAAACGTAAACGTCTGGCACTCTGCTCAGACTTCTTGGGTCTGCGCTGGACCCCCCTCCCTGGCGCGCGGAGCGCGCCAGGGGCCAAGAGCATCCAGCAGGAGAGGAAGAACGGAAGAGGAGAACCAAACAGCACCGCCGAGAAGGGAGTTCCGGCGCCCCAGCGCCCCCGCCGTGCCCCTCCGCGGGCCGTCCTCCTGGAGGTGTTCGGCGCTCGCCTCGCTTCGCTTCGCCTCGCTTGGTAAATTTCTGTCGGGGGGAGGGGGGCCCCAGAAGCCCGACACCTCCCGACGAATCCATATGGCATGTGGAATATCAGGAGGGAAATAAACACAGACACAATTCATCGTCGACTCCCGGAAAATATGGGAAGTGGGGCGGGGGAAGACGAAAACCCAGAAAATATAGGAAAATATCGGACATATTTTTACTTGTGTGTATTTATGTGTGTGTGTGTGTGTGTGTGTGTCCTTGGGCCCCTTCAGAATAGGCGCCCCAGGAAACATAAGCGTCCCAGTGACATCACGGGGTCGGGGCTCCCCTCGGGCTACGGACGTTGCACAGCCCGCGGCTTGCAGTTTGACGTTTGGGGTTTAGTGTTTAGGGTCTACAAGCTCTGCCGCAGCTGATCCCCTCCTGCCTAGGAGCCCACCTGCGGTGGCTGCCAGTCCCACCCGCAAACTACCCTACCATAAAGATCATCTCTCCCCTCGTTGTAAGCACAACGAATGGGAGCGCTTGGGAGCGCCTGGGAGCGCCTGGGAGCGCTGGGGGCGCTTGGGAGCGCCTGGAACGCCTGGGAGCGCTTGGGAGCGTTTGGAGCGCTCGGGAGCGCCTGGGAGCGTTGTGAGCGCCTGAAACATCATAGAAGTCATATTGTAAAACACAGGATTATGCGACAGCGGCGCATTTGGTGCGGAAAGTCTCACAGGTGTACGAACGCATACTCAGAAAATAGTATTTTTTGCAAGGGATGGCGAGGGTGTGCGTCCGCGGACGCGCATTTGTATTGTGAATCGCAATGGATTATGTACGCATGATCAGGAAATAGTATTTGTTGCAAGGGATGGCGAGGGTTTACGTCCGCGGACGCGCATTTGTATTGTAAATCGCACTGGATCATGCACGCATGATCAGGAATTCGTATTTTTGCGAAGGATGGCGCCGGTTTACATCCCGGGTCGTCTGTTATCGTATGTTAGCGTATGTACCAGTTGTTTTCGGTGTTCAGGGTTTAGTAATTATAGGATTAAGAATCCACTGGCTCAGCTCTAAGCCTTCTGAATGTATCTCACCCACCCATGACCCTAGACATACCGAGCTCAATTCATCGAGGGGTCGATGCTCAATCGTACGACGAGGATGACGGTGACGCGCGCCAGCCCGCGCCACGGCGCGCATGTGTTAACGCGGGCGGAATGGATCCGAACAGGAAACACACGCGCGAAGCGTTGATGAGTCTTCTGAGTCGCATGAATCCTCTGAGTCGCGCGTGCGGTGGGAGTTTAGGAATTAGCCGCCATGCGGGAGGGGCGCGATCCGTGCGCGGGCGTGCATGGAAAGGAAGGGGGGAATAGCCGCTATGCGGAAGGTGACACGATCCTTGTGCGGGCACGCATGGAATGAGGGTTTAGGAATTAGCCGCCACGCGGGAACGGCACGACTCGTGTGCGGGCACGCATGGAATGAGGGTTTAGGAATTAGCCGCCATGCGGGAGGGGCACCATCCGTGTGCGGGCACGCATGGAATCAGAGTTTTGGAATTAGCCGCCATGCGGGATCCGTGTGCGGGCACGCATGGAACGAGGGTTTGGGAATTAACCGCCATGCGGGAAGGGCACGCGTGGAATGAGCGTTTAGGAATTTGCCGCCATGCGGGAGGAGCACCATCCGTGTGCGGGCACGCGTGGAATGAGAGTTGAGGAAGTAACCGCCCTGCGGGAAGGGCGCGATCCGCGCGCTGGCACGCATGGAGTGAGGGTTTAGAAAATAGCCGCGCATAAGGAGCGCTTCAAGGGCTTTTCGGATTGAAATCTTTATGGGCTCTTAGTTCTTAGGGTTTCTTGGGCGCGCAGCGGCCGACAGTCAGGGCAAGGCTGCCTCCCTTCGGCCGGCTTGCTTGGGGAGGCGTTTAGCCGACCCGATCAAGCCTGCCGACGGCGCAAAAGCTGCAGCAACTTCACCCCCCGGCCGCGAGGCCGGCGACCCTCCACACTACAGCCTTTTAGGGTTTCGGGCAGCTGACCCTTCAATTCTCAACGAGCGGCAGCGGGAATGACTCTGTGGTGGGGCGCGGTCGCCAGGCGCTGCACCCTCCGGGGCTAGATTCCCGCGCACGCGCCTCCAGGCGCTTCCAGGCCAGGCGCTCCCAGCCTTCTGAATTCACTGGGACGCTTGGCGTTCGGAGCCGTGTGGGGGAACTCCAAGCTAGTTTTTTTGTGGAGGGGGGGGGGCACCCCAGGAACCCCGAGCATCCCATTGAAATCATATGGTTTCTGGGATTAGGACACGACAAGTCCCAAGCATCCCATTGACATCACATGGCTTGGACGTCCCGGACGCCGCGAATCGCGCGAATTCATTGGGACGTTTCGTATTCGGACCCATGGGGTTTCTACTGCCGATTTTTTTCGGGCGGGGGGGCATGCATCCCAAGCGTCCCCGTGAAATCACAGCGAAATCCCATCGTTCGGTGGCATGTCGTGTCCGTGAGAATCGTAAAGAAAAGAATGAAAAGAGAGAGAGAGAGAGAGATGACAAAACAAATCCTGGCGAAGGACCAAACCATATGCAGCTGTGAGTACCGCAGTTGTGTTTACATCCTTCGGCGGGATCCCTAGCCACATGCGAGTGCAGCCACTGGGGCCTTCGGTGGACCTCTCTATGTGGCCACGAAGCGTGTGAGGGGTGTGCCGAATTGGGGTGGTATCGCATGCGGATGCAGCCATTGGGGCCTTTGGTGCAGCTCCCTATGGGGCCACGAAGCGTATGAGGGGTGTGCCATAATGGGGGCGAAGCCGCGTGCGAACGCAACCATTTCGGTTTTCGGTTGACCTCCCTATGTGGCCACGAAGCGTGTGAGGGGTGTGCCGAAACGGGGGTGGAACCGCATGCGAACGCAGCCACTGTAGCCTTCGGTGGAGCTCCCTATGGGGCCACGAAGCGTGTGAGGGGTGCGCCGAAATGGGGGTGGAAGCGAATGCGAGCGCAGCCACTTGGTTTTCGGTGGAGCTCCCCATGGGACCATGACTCGTGTCAGAGGTGCGCCGACTGGTTGACACGCGGAGGGCAGAGGCATTGATGGGATGAGTGAGGAGGGGGAGGGGAAGGAGGGGCAGCGGGAGCGAGACGCGGGGCGCTGTCTCTTCAAACGAGGGCCCAACACCACAGGATGTCATGGGAAACAACAACAACTAATACAGATAGAAAGACATACAGTCAACGCGCATAGTAAGGACAAACGACTTTTTCAAGGGTACCCTTGGGTCCTTGCCTGCCTCAGCCTCTGCGGCCCGTCCCTAGCAATTTTCGCAGGCCAGGATACTTCAACTTCGGCCTCCAAGGGTCTTGCGTCCTTACCACGCGTCCTTACTATACGTTTTCACTGTATAATGGGAAGGGAACATGACAGAGTAGCGGGGCACGAAAAGAGGACGAAGCAAAAGTGAGGAATAACATAATCAGGTGCATGAGAAGGTGGAGGACGATACGGGGATACGCGCGAAGGATGGCGGGAAGCAGAGACGGAGGAAGGACAACAAGGAATATGAAGGAATGGAGTCGAGAAATAAATGGAGGGCGATAGCGGAGATGAGCACGAGGGGTGTAGGAGGAGGGAGAGCAGGGGTGCGAGCGGACCAAAATGCGTCCATGAGGCCGATGGGGAAGAGGGAGGAGTCGGAATGGGAGCATGAGCAAGAGTAGGCACAGTGAGAATGGAGAGTAAAGTAGACGCGGCCAGCGCGAATCACCAATGGAACATCGATGGGTCCTGGGTGGGCTGCGCACGCACATGTATACATATCTACATATGAATATATGGGGAAAGAGAGAGAGAGAGAGAGAACGAGAGAGAGAGAGAGATTGCACACGTATCAAGAGAATTGTCGTTGTCGGTCTTCGTGTTCGGATCGGCGCTTTGCCCCCGTCGTTTAAGATGGCACTCCCGTCCCGGTGCGGGCCATTTTCATGAACCTGAGTCTTTCGTCATCGTTGTCGTCCCCCTCCTTTCCCCTCCTCTGCTTTTCCCTGGTCCTCCTGCTCCTCCCGCTCATTCTGTTCCAGCTTCTGCTGCTGCCATTCGTCCTCGTTCTCCCTGTCCTCTCTCATCCTCCTCATCCTCCTGCTCATCCGCAACCTCTTCTACTGGACGCAGCTCCCCTTTCCCGATTGCGCATACAACACGATAGGGTCTTCTTAGTGATTCCAAGTGCACTATGGCACGCGTTGGCAGGCCCCCCATCCATCCCTGCACAGCAGGTGTACTCCCTTGAGTCGTACTCATTCTTCGCGCTGTTCCTCACCAACGTGCCGGATTTCCACTGGCCAGGCGGCCTTCTCTCGCGGCACGTCCAGCACCCTTCTTTTTTGGCCGACCTGGACTTGCAGGGAGGACGAAGGATGGGAGAAAGCAGGGACTTGGAAAGTATGGATTGGGAAAGGAGGGAAATGAGGAGGAGGAGGAGGAGCAGCAGCAGCAGGAGGAAGAGGAGGAGGAGGAGGGGGAGGAGAAGGAGGAGGAGGAGGAGGAGGCGGAGGCGGAGGAGAAGGAGGAGGAGGAGGAGGAGAAGGAGGAGGAGAAGGAGGAGGAGTAGGAGGAGGAGGACTTCGCATTATGTTCGTCTGCTGCGCACGCCCAGGTACAGTTCGCAGGCTATCGTGCCTAAGTCGTTGTTTTGCTACGTGCTCCGACGCTACGTCTCCAATGCCAGAGTCTGTCTAACGCAAAGCGGAGGAGGAGGAGTAGGAGGAGGAGTAGAAGCGTGATGAACCCGACGGTGTAAATGTTGCGATCGTCATTCGATCAGAGTCATTGCAGCGTCAAGAGGAGCAGGACGAGAATGAGGCAGACGATCAGGAGGCCGAGGATGCTTATGATTCAGAGATTTGTGATCGACCTTCCTTGACATTGACTCCCCTTGTCGTGTGTCCGTCCGCCCCCTCGAGGGCCGAGGTTGCTGGGGGGGATCTCTAGCGGGAACCTCCACGTGGTGGGCCTTTCTCTCCTCTCCCCCACACACGCTGTGCTTCGCAAAACGTCCAACACGTCGTGTGTCTGCCCTTTTGGGCTCAAGCTGTTCCCTGCGCAGGACATCCTACCAACGGTAGAGATGGCGCCCCTCCGCGCTGCCGGCAACAGGCACGGGCCGCGAGAGATGTGCCTCGTCCCTTTGCTTTCCCCGCAGTCAACCCGCATAGTAAGGATGAGCAACTTTCCAAGTCCACCCCTGCATCCTTGCCCCTTAGGCCCATCCTCAACGACTTTCGCTGGTCAACCTCGCTCGAAAAACGTTACCATGGCCACCCTCCAAGGCCCTTTCGTCCTTCCTGCTCATCCTTGTCATACGGGTTGACTGCACTCGAGAGGAGGCGTCACGTGTTCTTTGTTGTGCGTTCTGCTGCGATGTGCAATGGACAGCTGCGCGAGAGACGAGCAGCTGGACACACACCGAGACTGGATTCAAGCACAGACGAGATGGTCGGTCGGCAGACGCGGGCGGGCAATATCTACCGCTGGGCAGGCCTCATGTTCTTCTTGAACGCGGCCGCACTTGGGACTACGTATCCCTGCATCTCACCACCCGGCACCATCCCTTGCCCCCCTGGGGTTAGGGGGTGGGCCGTGTTTGGACTGTGCCCCTTCCTTCCGCCGCTCTCTTTGCCCCTCCTCCATTCCTCCCTTCCTTTCCTCTCTTCCCATTGCCCCTCCTCCCCTCCTCCCTCTCCTCCCTCTCCTCTTCTCTCCTTTCCTCTCCTCTCCTCTCCTCTCCTCCTCTCTCCTCCCTTGGGGTTCACAGTCCTGACGTGGCTCACCCCCCGCTTTTGGGGTTGGGTCTGCGTGGGCTGGGCATCATCGGGTGTGGGCCTGGAGGGGTGGTGGCTGGAGGGGACACGGCTAACCCTTGCCCCCCCCCCCAGGGGGCGCCCCCTCTCGGGCCTTTGGTGAGGATCGGTTCGTTGTGCCTTTGGGATTGGGTTTTTGCTTTAGGGCTTGCTGGACCTATTTCCGGACTTCGTGCGGCGATCGGGGGCGGGACAACGTTTCGACACCAGAAGGTGGTCATGAGCGTCAACCTTGGCGTGTGCTCGTGAGGAGATACGGCAAGGAAAGCATGCAGGGCGCGGAGCCCCGGCTCTTCCTTGGTCGGCAAGCACATGGTTTGGCTGCACTGTCGGTGTCTGTGCTTCCACGCTGTACTTTGTCGGCGGCGGGTTCCCGACCGACAGGGTCGCCTCAAGAGGGGGCTTCCGTTTCCATCTGCCAGGCGATTGGCTTCTGCCGAGTGGCCAGCCGCCACTGAGCCCCTCGCAGCCGGGGCCGTGCTTGCCCGTTCTGAGTTCGTGGTTATTGGGTGTCTCGTCCTGCGTGTAGATGAGTCACTTTAAGGGTAGCTCTTTGGGAGATGTTATATAGAATCGGGAGTATAGCTCGCGCGCCGTTGCCTTTGGCTCAAGGCACGCGCGCCCTATTTGCCCGGACGCTGCTTGTGTTCGCTATGTGCTGGAAAGATCACTACATCGATCTTATCCTATCTCATCCGTCCATTCCTCTTACTGAACAACCTCAGTTCGATACCGGACGCTATTTGCCATCCGCTTCCCATGGAATCGGATGCTATTTGACTGACCGTAGTCACTTCAGACTTGGTAACGGAGCTGGCCGCACTCTCGTGTGGTCAGCTCTTGCTCTTCTTATCCTCACGCTATACGTCACGATCTTCGTGACCAACTACCACCCTGCGCCACCACTCCAACTACATTTACGAGGATCAATTCAAGAGCAGGAAGCAACACGATAGGTACGACGTCTAGACAACAACATTGGTACCATATACGCTTCATCACTGCGCTACTACCAACCGCTCGGCAACGAGCCAAAAGCGCAGCACTTGAAGCAGAGGCGGGGAGACCCGCAAGATAAAGCGCCTCGAAGACTTGACAAGGCGCTACCCCAGCGCGGCAACGCGCCTAATAACCACCCCTATCTTCGCAGCCTTGGGCTGGTTATATTCGCCATCATATGGTTCGCGCTGGGGGCAGCAATCGGACACATGCGCCGTGGAGATAACAGCACCGATGGGCAAACACATGGCCCATACTGGGACCCTCAAGGCAACGTACCTTTCCGCGAGTACGTTTATGAGGTCAACGCGTGGCTCAACGTCACAAGTGGACGCATGACGCCACAGGCCCAAGCGGCCGCCATACAACGCGGCCTGGGTGGCCTAGCGAGGACGCTCGCCATGAGGGTACCACCTGACATTATAAACTACGGTGCGGGCATCGATGGTGTCCACACCGGCCCAGTGACCTACACCATGTTCCTCCTAAGCATGAAGTTTGAACGCCTGGAAAATGAGCGCCAGCTCACTTCAGGGACGCAGCTCATCGACTTTCACGTGCCTCACGGAGAACGACATTCGGTTCGAGATGGCCCGTCTTGAGGCACAGTCGGTGGGGCTCGACCTTCCCAACTTCCAACTGCCCACTACTATCCTATTCCGCGCCCTGGGCGTTGGTAACCAGCGAGCCATGCAACTCTTACAGCCACTCAACCACCAAATGCCCCGAACACAACAACATTATGATGAGTTGCTGGAGAGGATGCGTTCGATAGGCCATCTGTCAGAACGGCCTCCTGGTAATATAGGATCAGTGCTTGGAAGGGGAAGGGGATCTGGCAGTGGAAATTTCTACGCTACCTTAACCACTGAAGCTCAGCCTGGCAACGGGCCCTCAAGCATATGGGCCGACGATCCTGGAGAGTCCACTGCCCTACTAACAGGGGATCGATCACAACCAAGCTGGGCAACCAGCCCTCCCCCCAGAGAACCTCAGCCACACCGCTCGTTATGGGGTGAAGCAAACCCCTAAACCGACGGCGTATCCACCTACCTGGGAGACGACGATTTCGACTCCGGCACCGACGCCGATACTATATCATCAGACGGTGTTGAACCTTTAGATTGGTCAGATATCATGAACATGGAAAGTGACAATCAGCGTGCCGAACACCTGTTCTTGTTATTACAACAGGCAAAGCGGAGGTGGAGGAGGTTCACACGAAAACCAGTGCGTCGTGTTAGGAGGAGGATACGAAGGAGTTTCAAAGGAAATGGTAAGGGCAAACGGGGTCGTCGTAGGTTGAATGGACGAGGCATCACGGCCTTCCTCCAGAGGCTCTCAGATGATCAGTAGGATGAAATATTTTTCGGGGGAAAAGGCCGTGGTAAAGGCCGTGGAGATACCTCAGGCAAAGGCAAAGGTAGGCGGGGAAAACCGCGAGGTAGAGACGGCCAGATCCTAAAGTGCCATGAGCGTGACAGTACCGATCATCTTGCGAAAGATTGTCCAGCGAAGGGAAATGGAAAGGGCAGATCGACCGAAGTCCATTTCGGCTCAAGTGAACCTGTTATTGAATATCTGAGCCTCCAAGACTTTGAGGCCGTGGAACAGATATTTTACACTTGGGTCAGCTGCATGGACAGTTTGGATGAGCTCGAGGCGTGCGGCCACGGACTGTACGCGTACTACCTCGAGTACCTCCGCAGGTTCCTTGTCGGCAATTTCGAGCTTACGCCTGTGGAACATGGAACGCTGGGAAACCAGCCTTTATCCTTCTTTGACTGGATGTTCGGTAACCCAAGCAACATCATGGCCTATGAGAGCAGTGAAGAAGATGATACTGTTCAAGCCTCGCCTTCGGAGGTTGATCGCAACCTTCAACCTCAACCCGACCTCATGCCTGGAACAGGCCTACCCCTGTATATCCTCCAAACTATGCTGATCTGATGGGGATGGAGTCTCAAGCGTTCGTGACGGGCGTGCCAGGGGGCCCATTTATACCACCTGGCTCGCTTGCCCCAGGCGAGTACGGACCGCGCGCGCTACTGCAGACCCTCATGAAGATGCACGCTGTATTGGTCATAGCATATCCCGAGAGTCAAGAGAGTATCGAAGCTGGACAAATGATGCTACAAGATACTGATGCCTGCGACGACTCGGAGTTAGTGCTGGCGGCCCTCACTCTTATTGATAGCGTGCACCCTGAGGACGTGCAGCGGCATGTGCGGTATTCCAGAGGGAGGTGGCGCCAGGCCCTTGAAAGGGCCATCTCCATGCGTGGTCAGGCTCTTCCTCCGCCAGGATGGGGTCTCCAGGCGGCGGGATTACGGCCCAACCATACGGCCATGCGGAATATTGCAGGGCAGCCTGTGCTCGGTAACGAGCCTGAGCCAACTGCCGTACCGCCTGCGCCGGGACAGCCAAGCGATGCTCAGACGTTGGCAACGCAGGGGAACCTGCCCGTCCCGGCTGGACCGATGACCGTCGTCATTGGCAATCCTATGTCAGAAGATGACGAGGGCGATGGATGTGGGTTGTGCGAGGACGAGACCACAATCCTCATGATGGAGGTCAATGGATGGTGAAGAGGAGGTGGATTTCAGTCCCGAAATGCCCGACACACCACCACCGGCGCAAGATCCAATTGCGCCAGGCTCCAGTCAGCAGGGAGACCTGCCTGCTCAAGATGCGCCGCCTTCGGTCTCGCAGGAGCCCCCGCCGGCTCCCGCTCAGGCTGCGTCAGCGGCTTCATCTGATGAGCACGCCAGGAGGTCTCGCTCTCACCCACGCATCAGGGAAGAACCTCATCCGCAAGCACGGCTCCCTCGCGAATGGAGGCAAGCAGGCCCAAAGGAGCACGCCGCTCGGCGGGGGGGTCAATGGCTCTCCTACAATGACCCTAGGCGTCAGAAGGGTGAGCATTCTGCTTTCGGAAAGGGCAACCCAGCCTACAGAGATGCCCAAGGCAAGTCCATACGAGGTGGATACCAGCTCGCGACGAATATTCGTCGTCCTGAAATAGAAGAAGCACGGACGCAGCTGCGAAATATCATTGCAGCGCGCAAGCTGTACAGACCTAGCGCAGTTTGTGGACCGTGCTCAGAGCCATTGCAGGAGCATAGGCCTGGATGCCCTGTGGGGCTCAACGAGAGTTTGAGCCCAAATAGAGGCCGCACTCCCGCCAAGGAGGGTCATCCGCCGTTGATTCCGATGACTCAAGAAGAGATCGCAGAGATCAACCGTCGTCTCGGAATCACAGTTCATGAGGCCTGAGGCCGAGGAGGTTCAGCCTCCGAGAGGACTGGTGCCTATGACCCAGGAAGACAAAGACGCGCTCTTTCGCCTTCCTGGAATGCGAGGAAACTCGCCTGGCGTTTCCAGTCAGGCCCAACAGCCAGAAATGATGGATGACGATGAACAGAGGGCTCAGCGAGCTGCGGCAGATGAAGAACGCAGACGAATAGCAGAGGAACGCACCCGCGAGGCAACTCGCCAGATGCTGCTGGAGTCCCAAAAGATTTATATGAAGGGGGCGAAGAAGCCCCCACTCCCACTCCAACCGAAGACTAAGAGCGAAACACCAGCACCTAGGACGCCTTCGGGGGAGAGACCGAAAACAACAGCTCGCTCTGAGGATCTTGGGTCAGATGTGCAGATGGAGGTGCCTCGTTCTAAAACGCCGAGATCACCGATTAGAGCAACTCCGGCACAGAGACCCGACCCCAGGCAGCAACCGCAGGACCCTGTGGAGGTACGGAGACGCCCACCTAGCCGCAGCGGATCTATCGCCGGCAAGGCCAAGGCCTTCGAGCGTACAGGGTTTACCCCTACGCCGGCCGCACCTGCGGCGGCACGCTCCAAGAGGTCCGAAGAAGGTGCCCTGTCTAGGGGTACCTGGGTGCCTAAGATTAGGGGCAGCGCCAGCCGAGAATCACCGCGGGGAAACCCGCCAGGCGCTGCAGCTGCAGCTTCTTCCTCTTCAGGAGCCGCAGCCTCTTCGGTGACAGAGGCTCCTGCGCGGGGAAACCTGCCCGAGGGTCAGCTGCGCCACCCAGGGGGCACGTCCTTCACTAGTGGGAGTCAGGCCTTGATTAATGGCAGACTTGCCCTGCGGAAGCCTCCACCGATACGCTCGGTGGATGATGCATTCGCGGAGCGCTGCAGGCAAGAAAATGTCATCCCGAAGAGGAATCATACCCTCAAGCAGCTGAGTAAATGTCTCAGTCGGATATGCAGACACGCGCCCGACAGACCACACAATCCTGCGTGGAGCCTGACTACATTCGATGATCATGATGGATGGATTAATCTCGAAGAGCTCGTGCGTGAGTTTCCGCGGAACAACGGACGTACGAGACAGGACGGGTGCAATCCCAAACAGGATGAGGCCAAAGTCATCGCCGAGAACTTCTACTGCAGGACGGTGGACCAGATGGCTGCCATCATGATGGCGATCGTTCATGTCCGCGAGCCAGACGGTGAAGAGAAACAACGCCTTCAGTTCAAGGTCTTAGTGCGGGATTCTGGCAAATCCGACATCTTCGTCCGTGCCTCTCAAGGGCGCTCGTGGACGCTCAAGGCTCCTTGGTCGTTGTACAAGTATATTGTACTACACGACAACCCTGCCGGGAGACCGGCCCCATACCCCGAGGTTGCCATGCGTGGCACTCGATGGGGAGCCTCTGAAGGCATTATGTGGCATGGCCTCTCTTGTCGCCCAGAACACAACACTAAGAAAAGAGGGTCAGGCCGGTCGCACATCCATTTTGTACCGACGGTTCGCCGTCGCGGTGTGAAAAGTGGGCGGGACCCCGAGTCCGATCTCGTCATCTTTGTGGATTGGCGTCAGGCCCTGAAGGACGGAATAAAATGTTGCTGGTCTGACAATGGCGTCCTTCTATCCGAGGGAAAAGACGGTATCATTGAACCGTGCTATGTTTTCCACGTGGAAGACCTCTCCACGGGGAAGCAATGGCGTAACCCAGAATATCTGGGCGATCGCGCGGCACGCGTCTCCACCGCTATGATGACGGCCCCGAATAGGTGGACTGATGTGGGCAGTGCTAGTGTCAAGTACCAGTGGTCTCGTGACCAAGAGGGTAATGATCCTTCTACGGTTTACGGTCACAGAGAAACTGGGGACCACTACAGCCCCACCATGCTGGGAAACCAGCCCGAAGTCCACCAGATCTTCATGATCAACGAGAGCGAGGCAGGAAGCGCGGCTCCAAGCCGTGCTCCAAGCCAAGGGCCTAGTGCCATGTCTTGGCAGGTCCTTACTGGCTTGATTTAGGGCGAATTTAGGTTGAGTCGGTTGAGTGTTTTTAGGTTTTTGATGGTTTTTGATGCCGACGACGATTGTAATGATGGTGGTTATCAGATCGTAGTGCTGATGGTGGCGGCGATGGTGATGGTGATGATGGTGGTGCTCATCACATCCAGAATGACCATCATCACCATCACCATCATCACCATCACAACCGCCCTCACCATACCATCATCACCATCCCCATCATCATCATCATCATCATCATCATCATCATCATCCATACCATCAGCACCGCCATCACCATCACCATCGTCACCATTTTGGTCCGTAGGACTTGGCTCAAAATAATAATGTAGTCGTCCGCTGGGGCGGTTTCCCCGAGCCCTCCAGCCTCGTCGTCCCCTCTTTTTTCGAGGGCAGCTTCGCCGAGCCATGCTTCTTCTTCGAGGGCAGCTGCTTCGCCGAGCCCTGCTTCTTCTTCTTCAAGGGCAGCTTCGCTGAGCCCTGCTTCTTCTTCGAGGGCAGCAGCTTCGCCGAGCCCGAGCCCGAGCCCTGCGGCCGCGTCGAGGGCAGCTTCGCCAAGCCGTGGCAGCTGCAACAGCTCGGGCGCAGAATCGGCCGTGGCAGCTGCAACAGCTGCCGTGGCCGCTGCCGACGCAGCGGGCTCCGAAGAGGACAGCGACTCCAACAGCGGCTCCGACAGCGGCTCCGAAGAGGACAGCGGCTCCAGCAGCGAGGCAGCCGCGGCTGCAAGAGCGAAGGCGAAGGCCGCCCCGAGCAAAGTAGTCGAGAAGTTCCCGCTTTCGTTGTCCATGACCCTGGAGGAGCACGTCGCCAGCCACGACTACCCAAAGCACGTCTCCACCTGCGGCGCTTGCAAATTTTGGAAGAACAAGGAGAACTGGAGCGCCTCGACGTCTGCGACGAATCCAGTAACACTGAAGAGTGAAACTTGGATAGGCTGCGTTGGTGGTAGATTTGCAGTCTGCTTGTTCTGCTCGGCGTTCAAGGGCGCTCGCTGCATTTCCACCGTAGGCCAGGGATCCGCGAGTTTCCAACGCAAGGAAAACTTCGTTCGCCATGCACAGTGCGAGGAGCACCAGGCAGCATAAGCTGCGTGGAAAGAGCGGATTCGAGCGGAAGGTGCGCACCAGGGTCTTCCCGTGTCTCTGTTCTCCACAACGGCTGCATCAGTTGCAGCAGCTGCAACAGCCGTGGCGCCTGCGCCCGCCGTCGTCCGCAACGCCGACCAGCGCCCTGGTTGCCGCGCAGCGGTCGCAACCCGTGCAATGTTGGAGACAACCAGTTCCTTCAGTAGTTTCGACGTGTGGCGGGATGCGTTCGTTGGGGGCGACCGCCAAGTTTTGGAGTCTAGTCGGCAGTGCCGAAGGCTGGTGACCACCATGGCTCAGCACGAGAAGATCATCACGCAGAGGATCCTCAGACATGGTGCTGTTTTTCGTTTGGCTGCGGACGGCCTCGACCGCGCGTACCAGGTCGAAATTGGCACCGCGCTGTGGTCGATCCCGAAGGCTTTGGACTTCCTCCCAAGCTACGGTCTGGAGGCAAGCTGGCTGGAACAGCTGGGCCCCAGAGGGCCCTGGATCGTGGATCGGGTGATCGGGATGCGGGAGTTCCCGCGGGACATGGACTGCGACGGCAAGGCTTCCGTGCTGGAGGAGTGCGTCCGTCGCGCGCGCCAGACGGCAGGCGGGGGGGTGGACGGGGACTTGCACAATCATGTGCGACAGGAGACTCGGGCATGGTGCAGCGATGGGGCGGATCTAGGTGTACCCCTGGCTGCAACAACTACGTTCCCTGGGCTGGCGTTTCACGCGTGGGACGAGTCTCACTCGTCCCAGAAGGTTCTGGCCAATTCGATGAAAGGAGACAGCGAAATAACGACCACGGACGAGCTGCTGGTAACGGGTAAGAAGCCGCCAAGTCTGGCCGAGTTCCTGACTACTTCCACCGTGTTCCGCAACACACTCGGGAAGCAGCAGCTGGTGGAAGACGGCGCTGCGTTCGTCAAAAACTTCGGCTGGGCCCCCCAGCGTTTCAACAGTCGGGCGAGGCCCTATGCACGGGAAAGTCGGCGTGTGGGAGTCATTTTCGAGGCGTTCGCAGCGGAGTCCCAGGGGAATGACAAAGATCGGCGCATTCTCGCCCGACATATTCTGGAAGGGCTCGGGGGCGAGAACAGTTCGCGCCTGCTCCTGGGGGGGTTGCTGGCCGACTTGAGCGCGGAGCACTACTCCTGGGTCGCCACCGGAGACAAGAGCAACCCCGACGCTGCCAGCGTTCAATCCAGGGCGGCCGCTTTCCTTTCCAAGCTGGATACATTGTTCGTCAAGGGGAATATTCTGGCCATCCCCGACACGTTTACTGGCGTCACCCTCAAGTTTCTGAAGGCCACGAAGCGGTTCATGTGCGGCACTGGCGTCCAGACCGCTGGTATCGGCGATTGGAGCACGGAGCTCCGAGCCCGCGAAGCCGTCCACGCGGCTCTTCGACGAGTGCAGGGGATCGTGGCCAATGTGAAGGAGAACATGAAGCTATATCGGCCAGAGCATTCTTGGTTGCACGCCTTTGCAGCCTTTCGCTCGCCTTCCCCCCTGTCCCTGTCTGCAACAGCAGAGCATGCAACAGAAGCCGAGGCCTGTTCGAAGCGCATCTGCCAGGCGGCAGACCTCCCCGAGCAGAAGGCAATCTCCCAGCTGCGGCAAATGTTGCCCCGTGCCGGGGAGCATCATCATCGAAACGGGGGCACCACGCGGCAGGCTTGGGGCCGCGCTGCGGTGGAGTGGCCCGAGCTCCACAGCGGCCGTCGCCTCGTGGAGCTCTTCCTTGTATGGAAAACGAGCACGGGCAACTTGGAGAGGCGATTCCGCCGTTTCTCGGAGGCGCATTGCCCCGAGAGGGCGCGGCTCCTCGACGTGTCCGTCGAGGAGTGCACGCTCGTGGGCCAGGCGCCCTCCAGCAGGTTGCTGCGCGCGTGGCTGGACGGCAACGACGAGAGCAGCTCTGCCGCCAGTCGTTGGCACAGGCATGTGCTCAAGCTACATGAGGTCGCGCAGGGGGGAGATCGTGCCGCTGAGGAGGGCCGAGAGGCGCGACAAGGGCAGCACGCGGGAGCCTGGGGCAGCACGTCCGACAGAGGTAGGCTTCGGGCGCAGGCGAGCAGCTGCCGTCGACGCCATGGCGGCCGCTTCCCCGAGCAAGCGCGCCCGCCTTCTCGCGGAGGGCGCCCCCGATCTCGCTGCGCTGGCTCGGAGGCGGCCCAGGCGAGCGGCGCAGATCCAGTCGGGCCCGCTGCAAAAGTCGTCGCCGCCGTCGCCAAGCGGGAGGCCAAGATCCGAGAGCGCAATCTTGGAGGGGCGAAGTCCGCCGCCAAGGCCAGGGTACCCGAGAGAAGAAAGTCCCGCGCAGTAGTGCCAGGCCAGCTGCGGGCCGTGGCGCTTACTTGCTGCCCCCCCCGCGCCCCGCTGGGCTCATGCTAGCTCGCATGGTAGATGGGGGCGCTCGCAAGAAGGCGCAGCGCTTGCGTTTCAAGGTGTTTCGGGACCCCGTGGAGTTCCTGGATTATCTTGCCAGTCATGCGGCCCAGGGGAAGAAGAAGGGGAACGTAGTCTTGGCGCCAACAGCTGACACCGACTATTGCATCGCCGCCCAGATCGTAGCAGCGTTCACGGGAGCTTTTTTCACAACGCCGACTGACTTTGCACGGGAGGATTCTCCAAAAGGCATCCAGTACACGGAGAAGCTTCGGAACTCGAGCAAGAGCTACCACGTGGCTGTAACAGAGGCTCTCGCGGAAGACCTGCCTACACTGCCCCACGTTTTGCGAGCGCTTGCCCAGGCGCCGAGTGGGTGTGTGATCTATTACAAGAGCCCCAGGAAGCTCTGCAAGTTCTTCAAGAGGCAGGCCAATCCCCGCCTGGTGCAGCGAACTTGCGTGCTGTGCCGCTCGGGAGAAGAAGCGGGTGTCGACAGAGCCGTCAAACAGCTCTACAACAGCCCGAGGAATTGGGTTCTGCGTTTCGACGCGACGGTCGCAGCACTGTGCCCAGGCACCAAGGCCGTGCCATAGTTTGTTGAAAAAGAGCGCCGCCCAACGTCGTCCGACCTTACCTCCCCCCCTGCGCCCCTCAGTGGGCGCCGCTGCCGCGGGCGGCGCTGCCCGCCGCTGGGGACCTGAAGGTCGCCGATGGGGGGGGGGGGCTGCTGTTGCCCGTGGCGGCGGTTGTCGGCGGCGAGGGTGGGAGGGTGGGGGTGGGAAGCATCGGGCGCCCAGGGCCGCCCTCAGGAGGAGGGGGATGAGGGGGGTGATGGGGCTGAAGGAGGAGGGGGGAGCAGGACGAGGCAGGAGCAGCGACGAGGCCGTCTTGCCCCGCTGCAACAGCCGCTGCAACAGCCGCTGCAACAGCCGCTGCAACAGCCGCTGCAACAGCCGCTGCAACAGCCGCTGCAACAGCCGCTGCAACAGCCGCTGCAACAGCCGCTGCAACAGCCGCTGCAACAGCCGCTGCAACAGCCGCTGCAACAGCCGCTGCAGCCGCTGACAGCCGCTGCACAGCCGCTGCAACAGCCGCTGCGACAGCCGCTGCAGAGTAGAGCACACCCAGCTTTCCTGTAGCGCAAGCACCTCGGCCCAAGGCATTTCTTGCAGCGCCTGCAGGCTGCCATGCCAGAGCTGGGGCGCAAGGGCAAGGGCAAAGGGCGCCAGGTCAGACCAGCCAAATCTGGGCTAGCTGTAGTACCCCCCCCCCCTGTCTGATAAGAGCTCCCATGGAGCTCTAACATGCCATGTTAGAGCTCCCATGGGGCTCTAACGTGGCAGGTTAGAGGATGTTAGGAGCTACATTGGAGCTCTAACATGCCATGTTAGAGCTCACCTGGAGCTCTAACATGGCATGCTACATGATGTTAGAGCTCACAGGGAGCTCTAACATGCCATGTTAGAGTTCCCTGGGAGCTCTAACATGGCATGTTAGAGGGTGTTCGAGCTCCATTGGAGCTCTAACATACCATGTTAGAGCTCCCATGGAGATCTAACATGGCATGCTACAGGATGTTAGAGCTCCCAGGGAGCTCTGACATGCCATGTTAGCGCTCCCGCGCAGCTCCTACTAGCCAAAATTGGAGGAGCTGTAGTACACGTCGACGTCTAACTTGACATGTTGCACCTCCCTGGGGATACCCCAGGGAGGTGTAACATATCAAGTTAGACGTCGAATTGTACTACAGCTACTCCAGTTTTGGCTAGTAGGAGCTGCGTGGGAGCTCTGACATGGGATGTTGTTAGTAGAGCTCCCATCTTCAGGTCGGCAGCTGGGAGTACTTGCTCAACCATCGCAAAGGCTTGCGGAGCCAGAGGGAGCGGTGCGAGTTGAATATCACGTTGGCGCGCCAGGAGGGCGAACACGATGAGGCGTTGGATCATGAGCGCCGCCTGCGCTGGGTCCAACATAAGCAGCAGCAGTTGGACAATGACGGCATGATGATCTTCGACCGTCCAGGAGTCTGGGAGGGCCAGGAGAGACCCTACGGATGCCTGGACGCGACCGCACGCAGGCAGTTGAGCGATGAGGAGATCAGGTGGAACACTCAGATGATAGACTGGGAGCGTCGGAACCCGCCACGGGCGACTGGGATCGAAGACTGTGTACGGCACCACTGGGATCTGCAGCGGTGGGTGAGGCAGCAGCGGCGCCTGTCAAACGCCCAGAGTCGCAAAAGAGAGAGGCGTCGCTGCAACAGCCGCTGCAACAGCCGCTGCACACAGCCGCTGCAACAGCCGCTGCAACAGCCGCTGCAACAGCCGCTGCAACAGCCGCTGCAACAGCCGCTGCAACAGCCGCTGCAACAGCCGCTGCAACAGCCGCTGCAACAGCCGCTGCGACAGCCGCTGCAGTAGTAGAGCACACCCAGCTTTCCTGTAGCGCAAGCACCTCGGCTCAAGGCATTTCTTGCAGCGCCTGCAGGCTGCCATGCCAGAAATGGGGCGCAAGGGCAAGGGCAAAGGGCGCCAGGTCAGACCAGCCAAATCTGGGCTAGCTGTAGCACCCCCCCCCTGTCTGATAAGAGCTCCCATGGAGCTCTAACATGCCATGTTAGAGCTCCCATGGGGCTCTAACGTGGCAGGTTAGAGGATGTTAGAGCTACATTGGAGCTCTAACATGCCATGTTAGAGCTCACCTGGAGCTCTAACATGGCATGCGACATGATGTTAGAGCTCACAGGGAGCTCTAACATGGCATGTTAGAGCTCCATTGGAGCTCTAACATACCATGTTAGAGCTCCCATGGAGATCTAACATGGCATGCTAGAGGATGTTAGAGCTCCCAGGGAGCTCTGACATACCATGTTGTTGTAGGCCCACGGCGGCAAGTCCGCTCGCAGACGCGGACGTTCACCGTTGTGGGCGGGCACAAATCGGCCACGGTTGCGCGTAGGTCGCGCGCGCGGCAGTGCGACGCGACCGCGGCCTCGCTGCGCAGGCGCGGGCCATCGCGCCGTCGCGCGCCAGGGTTGCGCGTCGCGGGGGGGGGGTCGCTGCCCCGCGGCGCGTGCGCTTCGCAGGTGATTTGCTAGCGCCGGGGTTGCGTCGCCGCGGGGGGGGTCGCTGCCCCCGCGGCGCGTGCGCTTCGCAGGCGATTTGCATTTGGAGGAGGCGCCGCGCGCGCGCCCCGCGCGCGCGCGCGGCGGGTGCCTCCCTGGCGCGCGTTCTTTCTCTTATTGTGGTGTGTTGGTGTGTGTGTGTGTGTGTGTGTGCGTGTGTGTGTGTGTGTGTGCGTGTGCGTGTGTGTGTGTGTGTGTGTTGCGTGTTTGTGTGTGCGCGCGTGTGCGTGCGCGCGCGCGCCGCGCGCGCGCTCGCGCCGCCGCCGCTCCATCGGCGGGCCGCCCTCCCTCTCGCGCAGGTTCCTCTCCCCCGCTGCCCCGCTGATTGGCCGCAGGCGGGAATTGGGCCGCGCCCCGCGCTCGGGATTTGAGCGCGGGGCGCGCCGCGCGCGCGCGCGCCGCCGCCGTCGTTCCCGGGCCCCTCCTCTCCTCCTCTCCTCGCGGGTCGCCTCGTCTCTCTCTCTCTCTCTCCTGTGTGCCTGCCCTCTGTGCTCGTCCCTCGTGGCCCGCCCCCCCCCCCGCTGCTCGCTTGCGCTCGTTGCCCCTCGTGGCTCGCTCGTGCGCCGTGGCTGCTCTTGCTGCTCGCTCGCCTGCGCGTTCGCGCGTTCGTTCGTCGCTGCGTTCTGTTTCGCGTCCGCCGTTGTCGTCGCCTTGTCGCCCTCGCGTTCGGTTGTCGCTGTTGCCTCGCGTGGGGTCGTCCTGGCTTGTGCTTGTCGGCGTGCTTGCTCGCTCGCTCGGCGTCGCGTTGCCTCGCTTTTCCCGTCGCCGTCGCCCCTGCGTGCCCCCTTTGCTTTCCCTTCCGCCGCCCTGCCGCTTGGCGCCTGCCTTGCTGCTTCTGCCTTCGTGCCTGGCGGTTGCCTGCTTGCCTGCCTGCTCCCTCGTCGTTTTGCCGGTGGCTCGTCTCTCTTGGGCGCAGGCCCTCGCTGGCGCGGGCCCTGTGGGCACCTCGCTCGCGTCGCCTTGGCCTTTCGGCCAGGCTGTGTGCCAGGCTCGCGGCAAGGGCGCTCCTGGTCTCGGGTAAGGCGCAGGCCCCAGGGCCAAGTTTCGTGCGGGGGAGGGCGCAGGCCTTGGATCCCTGTGTTTTGGGTCGGGCGCTGGCCCCAGGACCCGATCGTGCGTAAGGGGGAGGGCGCATCCCGTTGATCCCTGTCTTGGGTAGGGCGCAGGCCCCAGGACCCGATGGTGCGAAGGGGGGAGGGCGCATCCCGTAGATCCCTGTCTTGGGTAGGGCGCAGGCCCCAGGACCCAGTGGTGCGAAAGGGGGAGGGCGCATCCCGTTGATCCCTGTGTGTCGGGTAGGGGCGCAGGCCCCAGGACCCAACTGTTCGAAAGGGGGAGGGGAAAGGGGAGGGCGCATCCCGTAGATCCCTGTCTTGGGTAGGGCGCAAGCCCCTGGACCCCGTCTTGCTGGACACCGCTCTCCCCGTGGGTCGGCCCGCGGGCCGTGTCTCGGGCAGGGCGCTGGCTTCTGGCTCCTCGTCTTGTGTGAGGGGAGGCGTGGCCCCTGCACCGTGTCTTGGGTAGGCGCAGGCCCCAGGGAGGACCCAATCGTGCGAGAGGGGGAGGTGCGCATCCCGTGATCCCTGTCTTGGTGTAGGCGCGCAGGCCCCAGGACCATTTTGTGCAAAGGGGGAGGGCGAACCGTTGATCCCTGTGTCGGGTAGGGCGCAGGCCCCAAGACCCCGTCTGGCTGGGCTCGGGCTTCTTCTTGGGAGAGCTCCCGGGCCTTCTCTTGGGTTGGGCGCAGGCCCCTGGTCTTCCCCCTCGCGTGAGGGGCGCAGGCCTGGTCGCCACTTCTTGGGGTCCCGCGCAGTCTCCGTCCTGTGCGCGCTCGCACCGGCAGCTCGCCGAGTTCGGGCGCCCAAGCTGTCTCGCGCCGCGCGGCGCCGCTCTTCGCGATGGGCGACCTCGGCAGTTTTCTTGGCGCCTTGGACGGCGCGTCGGCGCACGAGGCCGGTTGGCTCGAAGCCACGGTGACCGCGCTCAAGGGCCAAGGTGTGGCGACGATCGCCGATTTAGAGGGCGCGGCACTCGAGGATTTCTCCTTTGCCGACAAGGAGCTCGACGCCGCGCAGCGCCTCGTGCGCGCGGGGGTCGCCGCGGCGAGCACGCCGGCGCCGGTGGCTGGGGGCTCGGCGGCGGCCGCCCCTCCAGCGCCCTCGGCGGCGGAGAACGCGGCCGCCCTCTTGGCCGCGCTCAATACGGGCACCAGCGAGGCGCAAGCGATTTCGACGCGATCTCGGGCTCGCGTGGCCCCGCGCGGCGCGTTCGCAGGAAAAGCCAGCCCGCGTACTCTTGGGCCCTCTCCTCGGCGGGGCGTCTCTGGCCAACCTCCCGCGAGAGTTCTGGCCCAGGCGCGCTCGCGCGCGCGCGCTGGTTCTCGCATCTGGCCCCGTGCGCCGGTAGCTCCGACATGCTTGACGCGTTGAACGCGGAAGTCTTGAAGCGGCAGAAGAAGGAGTCCAGCGAGGACGCGCGCGTCTTCCCGTACTCGGACATCCGCAAGTGGGTGCCCGAGTGGGCCCGCTCGGGCCATCGCGATTTCGAAGAGGAGGCTGACGGATCGTCCGGCGCCAGCAAGGACATTCGTGACCTCGCCAAGGCTCGCGCCGCGCGCGCGTTGCCTGGCCCGCGCGCGGGCGCTCGCCCCGCAGGAAGTGGCGGCGGTGAAGAAAGGGCCCGAGAAGAAGGCCTACTTAACCTTCTGCCAGTGGCAACTGGCTTGGAACCTGCGCCACCTGCCCGTCGCGCGCCCCCCCCGCGCGCCTGCCTGTTATCGCGCCGCGCGCGGCAGGTACATGGTCGCGCTGGTCGCCACGGGCCAGCTCGCGTGGGCTGAGGTGCAGGCGCATCGCGGCAACTGCTTGAAGGTGGCGGTTCAGGCTGCACGCGCGCGATTTCTCGTCGCTCTTTGTTCGCCGCGCGTTGCCGCGAAGGCGGCGGCCTCGAAGCGCCGCGTGCACCTCGGTATCGTGTGCGACGAGGAGGCGCGGAAGGCGCGGCCCTGCGTTCGTGCTTGCGCGGCGCCCTGCGTCTGTGCCGGCGCGTGGCAGCTATGGGCCGAGCAGCTACGCTCGGGGGGCCCAGATTTCAAGCTGGGGAAGACGATCCTGCGGGTCGACCCGCGCGCCCTACAGCTGGCGCGGGATGCTTGCGACAAAGAAGACGGCGCCACCCACGCGACGGCGAGCGTCGCGCCGCGCGGATTCGCTTCTGCCACCTTTCTCCGCCTTTTCCGCGCGCGCAGGCACTGGCGGCCCGCGCTCCCGAGAAGGCGCGCGGGGCGGGCGGCGCCAGCCAGCCGCGGCGCGCCGCGCAGAGCTGGAGCAGCGGCTCCTGGGGCAGCGATTGGCCGAAGGGCCAGAAGCGCGAGCGCTCGCGGGGCAGCGATTGGAAGAAAAAGGACACGAGGAAGGCACGGACGCCGCCGCGCCCGGCGCATCGCTGAGCGCCGCCCTGGCAGGGCGCGCGCGAGCCCCCGCAGGGGTGGAGCCCCTTCAGCCGTCAGAACGGCTCGCGCGCAAAAGCCTGCCTCCGCCCGCGCCGGGTCGGGGCCGTGACCCGGGCGCGCCCGATAGTTCTACGCTTTGTCGCTAAAAATGGCCCCGTGCGCCGTGCGCAGGACCCCCACTCGCGTGCTGGGACACGCCGCGTGCGCTGTTGCCGCGGAGGCCGCTTCGCTTTCCGCGCCGCGCTGCGGGTGCCCGGCTTGGCCGCGGCCAGCCTGGGCGGGGCGTGCGGGGGAGTTCCGCGGGGCAGCGTGCGTTCCGAGGGCGATTTTCGCTACGCTTTTATTTTTTCAGTTTTTTTTTTTTTTTTTTTGGTTGTATTTTGGTTTGTTTTTTTGTTTTTGTTTTGTTTTTGTATTTTTTTCTTTTTTTGGCGCCTTGTCCACGTCCGCGGTTTGCAATTTCGGCAATGCCTGCCGTTGCCGGCGCCGCCCCCGCCGCCCGCGTTTTGTTTTATTTTTTTTTTTTTTTTTTTTTTTTTTTTGGTTTCTTGTTGGTTTTTTTTTTTATATTTTGTTTTTTGGGTTTATTTTCTTCTGGTGTTTTTTTTCCTGGCGCGCGAAAGCGGGCGGCGCCTGGGGCTGCATGCGTCGTCGCCAAATCTCGCAAGGCGCGCTTTCCCGGCTCTCTGTCGCGCGCGAGCCAGCGGCGCGCGTCAGGTGATGCCGGCGCCGCCAGCGCCGCCAGGGCCGCAATTCAGGAGCGATTGGTCTCGGCGTTGCAGCGACAGCGCGTGGCGCGACATCTGCGTCGCGGCCGGCGGCTGTAGCGGCGGCGACGCGGAGAAACTTACCTTTCTGGCAAGGGCGCTGGACGGCGACCCCGCGCTCTGGGGCAAGTGGCGGCCCGCCGCGGCCTCGGCTTTGCCGCCCGCGGCCGCTGAGGCAGCGCGGTGGGCCGCGCAGACCGCCCCCGCCGACGTGGTGGCTTTCCGCGAGGGCGAACTCGCGGCGCTTCGCGAAAGGGATCGGGCTCTCCGGGCCAGTGGCGCAATGGAAGAATGGTTCCGGGGGGTGGACCCCGCCATGCGGCGCGTCGCACAGCGCGTGAACGTGCCCCTCTGCGCAGAGATCGCGGAGCGCATTGCCTTCTGCGACCCAGGCTGCGTGGAATTCTTCAGGGCGGGGGCGCCCCTCGTCGGCGAGCTCCCGCGGTCGGGCCACGGCGGCCCAGAGGTGTTCCCTCCCCGCCTGGGCATCGCGGAGCTGCTCGGCAACGCCGAGTCGACAAATCGCGACATTTCCTGTGGCCTCCGCGACGGCGCGCACGGCGACGCCATCCTCCGCAAGACACGGGACGAGGCCGAGCTGGGGCGCATCAGTTGCCCGGTGCCGCTCCGCGACGCGTGCCTGGACGGGGCCGTCATCGCTCCGAGGTTTGCGGTCGAGCAGCTCCGTGAAGACGGGTCCTCGAAACTCCGGTTGGTCGACGACATGACCAAGGCTAGGATTAACGAGGCGACGCGGCCTCAGGAGCGGCTCCAACACGATGCCGTGGACGCGCTTTTCGAAGCAGCTCGCATCTTCCAGGAAGTTGCGGGGCGGGCACCCGCCCTCTGGAAGGCAGACATCGACGCTGCCATTCGTCGCGTGCCCATTCGCGCTGAGCACCGCCGGTTCGCTTGGATCGTGTTCAGCGCCGCCGGGCAGGCCTGGGCGGCGCAGCACGCGGCAGCGCCCTTCGGGGCCACGTCGTCGGTGCACAGCTGGGCGCGAGTGGGTGCCTTCATCGCGGAGGCGGCGCGCGTGCTCTTGCGGATCGCCGCGCTGCGATACGTGGGCGATTATTTTGGGCCGGATCACCCCGAAGTGGCGGAGCACGCAGCAGCGCAGCTGGCGGAGCTAATTCAGCTGATGCTCGGCCCAGGCGCGGTGGCGCCGGACAAGATCGCCTGGGGGCCCCCGCTGGTCATCCTCGGCCTCGAAATCAAGGCGGGGCGGCCTTGGCGCGACGCGCCGGCCGGCCGGCTGCGCGCATCGCCAGGTGCTGCCGCGCGCGTTCTGCGCGCGCCCCGCACCCGCGAAGACCGCCAAGTGGCTGCGTGTCATCGGCGAGGCGCTCGCGACGCGCGCCCTCGCGCCAGGCGGCTCGCGCGCCCCCCCTAATGTGTCGGGACCTTGCGTTCGCTGTGCAGGCGCGTCGTCCAAGCTGGCCGGGGGCTTGGCCTGGGCAGCGTCGCATCTCTTCCGCCGCCTGGGGCGCGCCCTCCTCAGGCGCGGCGCTGCCCCCGCGCGCCCGGGGGGGCGGGGCGCCGCGCTTCGTGCTCGCAGGCCGTTGCACGCGCACTCGCATCGCGGGGCATCGAACGCCCATGAGCCGTTGATGCTTGCCCTGCAGTGGTGGCGCGAGGTCTTGGCCATGGACTTGTGCCAAGCGCGGCCGTGGGCCGACAAGGCGCGGCCTCGCGCAACTCTCTTCGCGGACGCGTCGGGCCAACCACCGCGCGTGGCCGCGGTGCTCGTCACCGCCACGGGCATCCGTTTCACTTCCATGGTCGTCCCGGATTCCTTGATGGCGTCGTTCCAGCGTCGCCGGGACAACCAGATTCAGGGGCTGGAGCTCCTGTCTATCGCGCTGGGCATGTGCACCTTTACAGGCATTGCTTTCGCGTGCGACTGCCCGCGCCGGCGGGCAGGTCCGGCCCCTCGTCTTCGCTGCGCCCAGGGGAAGTGCAAGGTTGCGACTTGCATATTTACAGCGACAATGCCGGCGCGGAGTCTTGCCTGCGGAAGGGCGCCGCGAAATCCTTCGACCACTCGTGCATCGTCCACTCCATGTGGAGGCGCGCGGTGGAGCTCGACGTTGACCTCGCGGTTTTCCGCGTGCCCACGGCTGAGAATCTGGCCGATTTGCCTTCTCGGCGCGCCCGTGCGCGCCGCGCGGTGCTGCGGGCTGGCCGCTGGCGCAGCGTGTCGCAGTGGGGGCGACGAACTCCTGCTACGCATCGGCGCGGTGCGCACGCGCCCGTGGTGCGAGCTCCCCGCCACGCGGATTGCCTGGGCGTTCTCTCTTGTGGCCCGCTCTTCGGCTAAACCGGCGCCACATGTCGCGCATGCCCAATCCTTGTGGTCGGGCGTGCGATACTCCGTGCTAGCCCGCGCAAAGGTTCGGCGCGCGGCGCGCGCCGCCGGCGTTGTTCCTAGGGTTCCCGGTTTTGTCGGTTTCCCTGGCGCTGCGGCCAGTTGCTAGGCGCGTTCGTGCATTGTCAGGGAGTTGCCGGCGGCTTCATGTCGTTTTCCTTGAATTGTGTCCTTGCGCCCGACGGCGCCAGGACCGCCGTGCTGGCTTGTGATTTCAGCAGAGTACGGTTCGCCGCGCCTGCGAGCCATCGGAAAATCAACTTGCAGTGTCTGCTGAGCGGTTTCACCGCGCAGGCCAATGTCGAAGTCCTGCACGAATTATTCAGAGCCGCGAAGATTGCTGCGCGCCGAGGCTCGACTGCGCGAGGGTTTTTGGCGCGCGCGGCCCCCCCCCCGCCGCGCGTGCGCCTCGCAGGCGCGCCCGTCGCCGTGGGCTCGGCAGTTGGCGGGCGCGCGCCCGCCCGCAGCCGGTCGCCGGCGAGACGCGCGGCGCCGAGCGCCCCGGGGTCACCCCCTGGGCCGCCACAGGCGCGCGTCATCGGCCCCGCGCGCTTGCGCATGCCCGCGCGCCGTGGCTCGCGAGGCGCCCGCCCCGAGCGTCCTCGATCAGCTGGGCGCGCCGGTCGCGCGGCCAATAACGCGCGGGCCCCGGGCGGCGCTCGCCGAGGCCGCTGCTCGCCTCCGCAGTCCGGCGGACGCGGCCCGCTGGCGGGAGGAGGAACGCGTTCGCGCTATGCTGCAACCATGCGCACGGTCGCTCCAAAGCGTGAGAAGCGGCCTCAAATGCTGGGAGGCCTACTGCTTCAGAATGTTGAAATACCCGTGCATGCAGCTCCCGCCAGCCTGCGCGGACCTGGTCGCCTGGGGCGCCCTCTTTCGCTGCGGGGAGACGTACGCAAATTACTGCAGCTACGTTAAGATCGGCTGCCTCCTGACTGGGGTCTGCGTCGCCGTGTTCGACCGCCCCGAGGTCAGGCGTGCGCGCGCCGCCGTCCGGGCGCGGGCCGATTGGACTCCGCGCCCGCGCTGGTTCATCCGTAAGAGCGCGGTCGCCGCGCTGGTCGAGTTGGGCGCGCGCGGCCCCGAGTGGCTCCGCGCGTCGATGCTTTTCCTTGTCGCCTACACGTTCTTGTTGCGTGTTCCCAGCGAGGCGTTGCCGGCCGTGCGCGTGGCCGACGCTGGCGACGCGCCGCCCTTTCAAGCGGCGCTAGTGCTGGGCAAATCGGAGCTCACGCTGCTGCTGCGGCGGCGGAAGAACCGGCCGCAGGGCAGTCGCCTGTCGCGGAAGTGCTGGTGCTCATCGTGCCGCGCCACGTGCCCCGTGCACACCCTGGGCCCCTGGGTGGCGCGTTGCGGGCTGGGCCGCGGGCTCTTCGGAGGCATCTCGGCGGCTGCTGCGCTGCGGACCCTGCGCGAGATGCTCGCTGCCCTCGGTGTCCAGGGGGCGAGCCTGTTTCGGTTGCATGACCTCCGCAGGGGCCACGCCAAGGACCTGCAGGAGGCTGGCGCGACGCTGGCCGAGATTCTCGCGGCCGGGGAGTGGCGGTCCTGCGCTTTCATGGCGTATCTCGACCGTGACGATCTGGAGAGGGACGCGGTCGTGGAGGCGGGGCCACGCGCCCTCCGCCCGCGCCGCGGCGCGCTGCTCGCGCCAGGCGTACATGCTGGAGTCGGATTCGGACGAGGGTGCCTGCTAGGCGCCGGCGGCCAGCGCCGCCACGTTTCGCTTCTGTGCGTGGGCGGGCGCGCGCGACGGCGCCCGTGCTCTGCCCCCGCGCGTTCGGCAGCGGGTGGGCGCGCGTTGCCGGCCCGTGTCGCCTGCGTGCCGTGTGGCATTGGGTCTGCACGCAGGCGTGGCGCGAGGCCGCCCAAGCGGCGGTGCGTCGGGCCTGGGCCCGTCGCAGCCGCCCGCGGGGGGCAGCCTCGCGCCGCGCCGCTCCCACCGACGGCGGCAGCAGGCGGGGTCGAGGCCCTGCGCGCGCGGCTCGATTTGTGGTAGGCCCACGGCGGCAAGTCCGCTCGCAGACGCGGACGTTCACCGTTGTGGGCGGGCACAAATCGGCCACGGTTGCGCGTAGGTCGCGCGCGCGGCAGTGCGACGCGACCGCGGCCTCGCTGCGCAGGCGCGGGCCATCGCGCCGTCGCGCGCCAGGGTTGCGCGTCGCGGGGGGGGGGGGTCGCTGCCCCGCGGCGCGTGCGCTTCGCAGGTGATTTGCTAGCGCCGGGGTTGCGTCGCCGCGGGGGGGGGGTCGCTGCCCCCGCGGCGCGTGCGCTTCGCAGGCGATTTGCATTTGGAGGAGGCGCCGCGCGCGCGCCCCGCGCGCGCGCGCGGCGGGTGCCTCCCTGGCGCGCGTTCTTTCTCCCACCCTCCGCCCTGTCTGCTGCGCGCAGGCGTGGCGCGAGGCCGCCCAAGCGGCGGCGCGTCGGGCCTGGGCCCGTCGCAGCCGCCCGCGGGGGGCAGCCTCGCGCCGCGCCGCTCCCACCGACGGCGGCAGCAGGCGGGGTCGAGGCCCTGCACGCGCGGCTCGATTTGTGGGCGCCTGGGAGGCACGGCGGGCGTGAGGGCAGCGCAGATCCCTTTGAGACCTCGCCGTTCCCTCGGGGGCTTCGAACTGCCCAACTGTCACCGCTTTCGTGGGGCGGCGCAGCGAAGGTGAGGCACTTCAGATGTAATGTATCCTTGTGTATACAGCGTTTATGCAAGTAGTCGCCTCGCGTGTAGAAGGGGCTGGGTACGAGGCGGGCAATTCACACCGGGCTTTGTCGCCCGTTTCCGGGCCCCAGGGCCATCCAGAAGATCGTTCCGGCGAGGGTGCAGTAGAAAGATTTGGTTTGTGGTTTTGGCCGCGATGTTTCTCGGGGTGGCCCAGACGGCCTCCAGAGCACCCTTCACGAGGCCCAGAGGGCCCCAGGGGCTCCAAAATGAAACGAAAAGCTGGGGGCACCTTGGGCCAGGGGCACTTCTAGCAACACCCGATTTTCGCGAGGTTAAATGTTTGCCCGCAGCGTCGGATCTCAGAGCCGGACAGAGGTCGTGGAGCTCTGCGTCGTCGTCCTTGTCCGGGAGCTGCGCGCCGGACGCGGGCTTCTTCTCGTCCGTCTGCCTGCGGCTGGACTCGACGAGCAGCGGCCTGCGCGTCGAGGACATGATGGGCTTGTTTTCCACCACCACCACCATAAGTTGGAGGGAGAGGGGGTCCTCCTCCTCCTCCATCTCCTCCTCCTCCTCCTCCTCCTCCTCCTCCTCCTCCTCTTCGTCCTACAACGATGTACGGCGCAGAGTTATGGACAATCACATAATCCTTCAAACAGCAGTTGCGCCGCACGCAACGACGGATGGTCAGAGCGATTATCGGGACACCGCGGCGACACACGTCAGCAGCTTCGTCAACGCATGCTGTCCCAGCGACGGGTAACTCTGACAACGACGATCTCGACGGTAACGCTTCCAACGACTCCAGCGACCACGACGCTTTCAGCGACCCGCCGACTATCAGACCCACCCCAAACAATTGACGGCAGCATCGACCCACCCCACACGTCTCAGACACGCCAGCAGGCGGCAGACGATGCCGAACTCTGCGCTGACTACATCCGCCGGTGCACCCGCAGAGCGGAGGAACTCATGAGCACGCACGACATCCCAGACGTCACCCAAATGCATCGCAAAAGGGTTTGGCAGTGGGCAGCACGCGTAGCGATCCACCCACCAAACAGGTGGACACAGCGAGCTTTGACATGGAATCCCAATAGGGACACAAAACAACAGGGTTACCGATAGCACGGTGGCCAGCACAAGCGATGGGATGACGATTTGCAGAAGTTCCTACACAATGCGCATCGACAGACAGATGACGATGACACACAACGCGACGCCAACGACGACGCCACCCAACCACGACGACACCTTCACCGCGACACCAACGATGTAAGGTGGCTCACAGCTGCGACACGGACGGCATGGTGGAACTCACTCGAGAGAGCCTTCGTCGCTGCATGATTCTAGCCATGCAGCACTGACGGCCGACCACGCGACCACAAGCACCGACCGCCAACAACCAAGCACTACAACACCGACTACCGGCGCCTTGCGCCAACACCAACACTGAACCCAGCACAGACGACCAACGCAGACTCTACCCAGCGACGTGGCACCAACACACCACGACATCGACCTCAAGGATTCCTCCCCGTCCTCCCCTTCCCTCCGTTTCACATAACTTTGACATGTCTCGCGTGCACGCCTCACCATACATAATAGTATTTCAGAGGCCACGGCTTCATCCACCTGGTCTCCGGGAGTCCCGGACTGTTGTCCGCATTGGTTGTCGTTCGTTCGTTCGTTTTTCGTCCTCCTCCTCGTCGTTCACCTCCTCCCCCCTCCAACTTATGGTGGTGGTGGGAAAGATGCCCATCAGGACATGCTGCTGCGCTTTGGGGACGGACATTGGACGCCCCACTTGCACGATTGGATTCCAATGGAAGCCCTGGACGAGATCCATAGGATCGGGGAAACAGAAGGCTCGAGCACGCCGACACTCGGGTTTGCCCACGCTTTTGGACGAGCACGTCCTGGTTTTTGACGGTCCAGTTTTCGTGGGACGCTTGCGGGAGCTCGCGCCAGATTGCAGACTGGGTCTCGTCATTTTCATGATGGCCCTGTCCCTCGAGCCCGAGTCTTCCGTGTCCCCGATAGGAGTATCCAGGAGATTGTGAATCAGGCAGCGTACGGAGGTGGCGAGGAGGTGGCGGCTGGCGTCAGCCTCGGTGCGGTGCGATTCTCCAGGAGCGGAACTACGTTTCTGCAGGCGGAGGGTGCAGAGCTGAGGGTCGATGGCCCCATGATCGATCCACGCGATTCAGACAAGGATTCCGATGAATTCAATCCGATGGTGCTCATGAAGCTGACTGGGGTATCGAAACTTCGCATGCCTTGGCAGAGCGTGCCGAAGAGGGTCTCGGGAAGATTGCCCCCGATCAGCGAGTCAACGACGGAAGCGGTGGATGATGGCGGCGCGTCGGTACTCAGAAGGAGAACCAGTGACCTGAATAATAGCGCAAAGAGATGAGACATATTTGTGCATGAAGGGCAGGGTCGGGGGAGGGCGGCCGCTGACTACGAGGCCTGATGCGAGCCGACCGCGTCCCCCAGGCTCTGGCAGTGTTCGTGGCCTCCCGCAGCTTCTCGCATTCTATATATATATATATATATATATATATATATATATATAGAACAGCAAAGTGTTGCTTTTGTCCGCAGATTGTTGCTGCGTTTCGGCAGGTTTTCCAGCGCCGTGTTGCCATGTGCTGCTCCTTCAGTATAGCGCTGGGTGCGTCTTCAGACCACCCCAAGATTGCCCCACAGCATCCGCAGAAAACAATGGGGGTGCCGAGGAGGTGGTGGGGTCGGCGAGGTGGGGGGGTCACGGCCGGTTCCGGGCCAGGAATTGTCGGGGGGATGGCCACCAGGACAGAGCCAGAGGTGGGGGTGCCGAGGCGAGGTGGGGGAGCGGGGTGGGGGGTTCAGGGTCGGTTCCGGGGCAGGAATTGCCGGGTGGATAGCCCCCAGGCCAGAGAGTTTGCTAGATAGATGTAGGGTTGCCGAGGCGAGGTGGGGTGGCGAGGTGGCGGGGTCCGGGTCGGTTCCCAGCCGGGAGTTGTTCGGGTGGATGGCCCCCGAAAAAGAGAGCCAGAGGTGGGGGTGCCGAGGTGGGGCGGGGGGCAAGCTTCAGGAGGGGGAACACACACACAGACACAATCAACGGTCGACCCCAAGGGAAATATTCGAAAATATTGGAAGTGGGGGGAAGACACCCAGAACATATGGGAAACTACGGGGAATCTCGCTATTTGTGTGTATTTGTTTGTATGTCCTTATAAAGGGTGGAGGGTCAGGGTCGGTTCCGGCCCAGGAGTTGTCGGGTGGATGGCTCCCAGAACCGAGAGCCAGAGGCGGGGGCGCCGAGGAGGTGGTGGGGTCGGCGAGGTGGAGGGTCCGAACCGGTTCGTGACCAGGCATTGCTGGGCGGGGCCCGCCCTGAGCAGAATGCCAGAGGGCGCCTCTTGGGGGCCTCTCGGGGCCTGTTGGGCCGTCTTGGGCGGTCTTGGGCTCTCTCGGGGCGCTCTTGGGCCGTCTTGCGGGAAAAACTAGAAAAACATGCAAAAGTCCGAGAGACAATTGCCAAAAA
Source organism: Prorocentrum cordatum (assembly GCA_963575745.1). Classification (NCBI taxonomy): domain Eukaryota; class Dinophyceae; order Prorocentrales; family Prorocentraceae; genus Prorocentrum; species Prorocentrum cordatum. The sequence goes on along the minus strand of CAUYUJ010017244.1, from coordinate 131,209 downwards.
TGGGGGGGGGAACCCGAAACACATGCAAACACCTTAGGGAAACGCCCAAAAACCGGAAGGAAAAACCCGACAAACACGCAAACACCCAAGGGAAAATTGCCAAACACGGGGGGGGACTTTAAAGCGAGCTGAGGGACGTAAGGAGTGGAAGCGAGCGTGCGCCCACGGCCGCGTCGGCTCAAGCGGCCGGCCGCCCAAATTTGACGGTGCCTCACTGCGAGCCACACAATCGCTATCGAGACCAAACGGATATTCCTATTGCCTGAGATGGCATCGTTTTTTTTCACAATGGGACTATCGTTACTACGGTACAACAGAGTTCGAGCTCGGCTTCGCCTGAGGCGAAGCTGTTGGCTTGGCCTTCCAGCCCCCTTCAAACTTGGTAGCGGAGCTGGCCTATTGTGGTCAGCTTTAGCTCTACTCCTCGCCATCCACGGCACTATCTGGTGGACTACAGATACGGTGGAACATCAGGGTGCAGTTGGATTGTGCGGAGGAGTGTATACAGTTACGCAGTACCGCAAGGCAACTTGCAGCGATACCTCTGTCCAATCGGAGGTCTCTCACTCACATCTTACATCCCGGCGCGACTACACTCCTGAAGTCCACCCATTTTCTCCACTTGGAAACTTCTTCGAAGACATAATGCATGGAAACATGCGATACGACATACTGCCGCTTCCGACCCCACGCAGACTTACGACGACAAAACATAAGTCCCCACCGACTACATCCGACTACGACCTACGAGGCCACTGGATTGGGGTTAGCATTTTTGGGCTCATACGGGTCGCTATTGGGTGTGCGGTAGGACATATGCGGGGCGTTGACAACACTACAGACTGGCCCCCATTGGGACCCTGCCGGTCAAGCACCATTTCGCGAGTTCGTCCGCGAAGGACATGCCTGGATCAATGTGACCACAGGCAACATGACGCCCTCCCAGCAAGCCGCCGAATTGCAGCGAGGATTGGGAGGTCTCGCACTGACTATAGCCATGAAAAATCCTCCAGCAGTTATTAATTTTGGCGTCAATATAGGCGGTTGCCACACCGACGGCGTCATCTACATTATGTTCCTCTTAAGTACGAAGTTCGAGAACCAAGAGGAGCAACGCCAACTTAACATTGGCACGGCTCTCGTTGACCTTCGAGTCCGCGCGGGTGAACGTATCGACCAGACGTTAGCACGGTTAGAAATCGCCCGCTACGAAACTGAAGCCGCCGGCTTCAATATCCCCACCTTCCAAATCTTTACAGTAACTCTATTCAGAGCTCTTGGTGTGGGGACATCGCGTGCACAACAACTCCTGCGGCCTCTGAACCACCGCATGCCGAGGGAACAACCGCAATTTGACGCTCTACTTGAAGGCATGAGGTCATCTGCTCACATAGCTGAGATGACCCCTGGCGACATTGGTGGTATCTTTAGCCGCGGTCACCGCACCGAGACCTTCCACGCAGAGGCTAACGCAGGACAACATGCCAACAACGTCTGGAACAATGATCCACAGCGAACTGAGACCACTACACTGTTGGCTCAGAATGGTGGAGCGGCTTCGGGGTCGCAAGGCCCCTGGGCCAGATCCGGGTGGCCGCCCGACGCGGCTTTCCTTATGCAAGGCATGACCCGCCGAGTTCGACTTCGACTCCGGTACCGATGCGGATCCGTCTTCCGATGATGAAGCTACCGCCTTGGATTGCTCTGATGCGCCTACATGCCCTACTGCTGAAGAGCAGCAAGCTCAATGGTTATTTCGGGGCTGTCAAAACACGAGCGTCGTTGGCGGAGCTTCATGAAGAATCCAGTCCGAAGGGTAATACGTATTGCACGACGTTCACTTAAAGGAAGAGGCAACGGTCGAAGTATAGGCAAAGGTGAGCGTCGGCGATTACATGGTAGAGGCATACCAGCAGCCCTAGCGTCTCTTACTGGACCTCAGTATGAGGAAATGTGTCAGACGCTGGCAGAAACCGCAGGCATACATCAGGCAAAGGTAATGGACGACGAGGTAAACCAAAGGATACCACCGGTAAAACCATGGAGTGCGACATGTGTCCCAGCGCACAACATTATCGCCGCGAATGCCCCCAAGGTGATGGCTCAGACGGACTCCGACATACAACATGATGACTGGGGGTCTCTTTTAGCTGACCCTGCCGACGGCTCAGCCACAATTGTTCATTTCATGGTTGCAAGGTATCTAAGTGCCAGCATGACCCTCGAGAATTACGCCGACGAGCTGTTCGAGGAAGTGTTCACAGGCCACAGCGATATCGACTTGGCAGAATGGCTGGGTGTACCCGTCGCGGGGCAACCTGCTGATATTGAGTTCGTCGAGAACTTCCACGCGCCCGTCGATGGCGATTTTGGCATGGCGGGGGGCGCCCGCGGACTCAGATTCTACCACGCCTGCGACAGATGAGGAAACACATGCGATGCTTAATCCTCGGGTGATTGGAAAACCGACAAACGCAGAATTATTCGATGATGATCCATTGCGGGGAAGCCCGCGCGACGCCGATGATCCATCTGGGCGCATTCAATGTGAGTTTGGGCAGAAAGAAGAATTTCAGTGCACTTCTGTTGCGTCAGATAAGCCGGCCAGCAGCCCGAGGCGATCGCCGAGCCGCCTACCCTTGATAAGGAGGAGCTATCATGACGATCCAAGTCGCTCCCCAGTGGGCGAGGAGGACGAGCGGGAAGACGATGGCCGCGTGATGCGTCGCGGCCGGGCTCCCAGTCACACACCAGATCGTGCGCGAGTTGGCTCTAGCGGCGCTCGTTCGAGCGATAGGCAGCGCCCTCGTCCTCCTGATGCGGGGGCCACAAGGGGCCAGCCATGGCAGGCGACTAGAGCGCATGCCCCCCCAAGGAGGGATAATCTGCGAGGAGACCCGCCTCGAGATGACCAGTCGCGGAGGAGAATGTCCAAAAGGTGACGCGCAGTTTTTGAAAGGCCACGCTGGAGCTGAATTGGCTTGTCAGTACATTCCCGCAAGACAGACGGAATACAGGTTGGAAAGTGTTTGGAATGTGCACCACATCCGGCACTGGTATTCTCTTCGCCAGGTCAAACGAGATGGCGCAGGCAATCTCACGCGTTCAATGGCGGGACCTACCAACTCGCAAGAGAAGATTGCCAAGTGCGATCTCAAAAGGGCCATCATCGAGGATCCAAAGCTCTACAGAGGCGTTTGCTGCACATGCCCCAGTTACGCTGATCACAGGCCCGGCTGCCCCGTGAGACGCTCATCAAGAAGCCCGAATTTCAAAAGAACGCCGTGGGTTATGTCTCATTGAGATGGTCGGGGTCGCTGCGCTGATCCCAACACTACGCCAGATCTTGAGCAGCTGACGGAAAAGGCCTATGACCCCGCCACCGCTGAAGAAATAGCTCGTTCAAGCTTCGTCTGGCTGAACATAATACCCTCTCATTATTTGGTGCAGCTCAATCGCGAGTGGCTCGCGGGGACACCCGCTGATCACCAATCAGAAGTAGAAAGCCAACGAGAAGCTGGTGAAGATGGAGATGGTGAAATGGCTGGAGAAGTTGACCCTACGGACGCTGCCCCTGGAGGCGGCGAGTCAAGCGAGTCGGGTATCGCGGACATTACGCGCGAGGCGGATGCTCCGATTGACCCCGAGTACATCGTCACAAGGGGTATGGGTATATTTCCTGGGCGGCAGATTGTTTACCGTGCTGACAGCATTGGCCGGATAAAGACACGCATAGTCGAAAGACGAAACGCCGATAAGTATTTAGTTGCACATAAACACAAGGCCCCAATGAAGAACATGGCCTTCTGGAGGCCAGGCGGTGTCGATCTGTATCCTGACCGAGGCCCCGTGCAACGTGCACTTGGGATGCTGGCAGGAGCCGCGGCAGGGCCAATTCCCAAGCCGAAGACAGAGACGATCGGTCTTCCTTCATCTTCTGATGCATCAAGCCCATCTCTTGGTCCTGATCATTTCAAGCTCAATAAAAAGAAGCGGAAGAGCCCAGATGATCCCAACCCTGGGGGCAGCAAGCTGCAGCGATATGCGGGGCAACCTGCTGATCGACAACGGCCCAGAGGACCAGCAGCGGCCGCCGCAGCAGCAAGATTTCAGGGCACCAGCACGCCTACTCCAAAGGAACCCGTTGCCACTTTGCGGCCTTGCGCCAGGTCGAGCGCACGGGGCAGGGCGGGCGCCTGCGCTGGAAGGAAGGACAAGGGGCGCTTCTTCCGCGCAGCGCGGCACAGAGAAGCCCCTTGCTACCACGCCAAAGGGGCCAGGAGCAGTGCCCAGCGATAAGACCGCCGAGTCCTACAGCATCAAGGAGAAGAAACACCAGGACTTCGATACCAGTGCCCCAGAGGATCTGTTGGCGCTGCCGCATCGGCGGCGAGCGCAGCAGCGCCTGCCGCGCCAATGGCGGCCCCATGTTCGGCGGGGCGACCTGCTCAGAGTTCTGCGGGGCAACTTGCTCAGAGTTCAGCGGGGCATCCTGCCCCTGCGTTGGAGGTGCAGGATGCGCATTTCCAATCGCACGATGATCCATCCAGCGTATCATCCGCGGAATGACGACGGGACTGACCGGTAAATAGTGGTGCAGTGCAACATCGTGGACGTTGCTGCCCATCATGACCCAGCTGCACACTCGCGCCAAATAGTGCGCAACATTCTGCGGAAACGCCCAGTACTCACGTTTGACTTTGAAAGGGAATACCTGGAACACATTCGCAGAGCAGAAGATGTTAACAAGCCGAAGTTCAAGTTCGACGATCAGCGTAAGGTTTCCGGAAGGTTGGCGACAGCCTTCTGTCACAAGCCGTTTCAACGAGGCAAATTGTCGGACATACTCATTCAGGAAGTGACGTCGTATGATGAGTACGACGGACGGGCAGAATTCTCACAGTTATTCAACAGATGGCCTGCGGAAGGATTTGAGGGCCACCGCCGCGAGCACCTGGGCAAGGTGCGCTACAAGCCCAAGAACCAGCACTGGGCGTACCAGGCGTATGCTGTCTTGGAACTTACTGGTATGGTTGGTGAGTCTGGAATGATCAGCATTGGCTGCAAATCAAGAAGATGAAGTATTCCTCCGAGAAGCACGACACATATTTCATCCGTCCAAGCCACGGACACATCAGCCTTGGTCTCAAGTGCCTCGAGTCATTATACATGAGAATTACGGACCTGTCCGCTCCTAGGGCGCCTTGTTATTCCACCCATGGAACTCAATGGGAGAATATGCCGAATATACTTAGTATTGGATTATCATGCCGGTCCGACGACGCCAGCAATAAGAGGGGCAGACAGTTTGTACATGGCTGCCCATACCTTCCTGGCGATAACCGGATTCAGTCCGGCTTGCGCGTCGATTCGGAGGTCTTGATCATGGTCGCCATGAAGAATTTGATTCGGGCTAACATTCCGAATTTGGCGCTCAGCGAAAGGCATTGCCATGGCAGCGGGCTAGAATGGCAGGATTTTTCCAACCCACATCGTCTAGTTGATCGGGATTCTGCCCAGCCCTGATTGTCAGTTCAATCGCGTGGAAATCCTTCATATTTGCGGGACAGTAACCAGCCGTATCCGAGCGGTAAAATTGAAGATATGTACGAGATCTGCAATGATGTTTCATCTTTGAGGAATTGGTTCTTCCCAGATACCCCCCATACAATTTGAAGTGTCCCGATCCGCCTCTGGTTCAGGAGGTCGCGTTCTCAACTGTGTCCATGATGGACACAGATCATGCGGGGGCATGTGCAGGGGGATCTGTTGGATCATGGATACAGGCTCAGAGCGCCGACGTGGCAGGTATTACACCAAGTGGTATTACGCCTTCCGACACTTTGTACGTCAACGATCCGTGGCGTGCTCATGCACAACAGTTGCCAGTACCTGCAGGGCAACTTGCTTCATTTGCTCCTATGAGCAGAGCTACTGCGCCATTTCGTATTCCACAGGGCGCTGGGAGCAACGACAGCCTGCAGGTGAGGCCCCAAAGAATTCGTATGGATCAGCAGCTCTATCAGGCTTTACAGGTGACATCGCCATTTGCATCGCCACGTCCACCTGCGGGGCAACCTGCTTCTCCTGTCCAATACGGCATACAGAGAAGTTCAGTCGGTCAGCAAGAATGGATGTATCGGCAGATGCGTGAGGCCGCCCAGAGCATGCGGAGGGGCGGCGTTGACCTCCCTAGTGCCAACTGGACGCCGCCGTGGGAGTATGTTCCGGATCCAAAACCATCACCTGGCAACCCCAATCGGTTTGGTTACGTGCCAGCATTCTACAGTAATCCGACATGCGATCCAATATCTGCTGATCGTCCAACAGCAGCGCCAATGGATCATCCTTTCTATCCTGACTATCATGCCCAGGTGAATGGTATTTTTCAGGTGGGAACACAGCCTGAGAACCCATATGTTCGGGCGACAGCCGACGACTTCTACCAGTCGCAGCTGACACGTGGCTCAGGGCATGCATCAGGAGTGCCAGGACAGATACGTCATTAGGGTTACGTGGCCCCCTCCAAAGATGTGCAGCAGCAGGCCCCAGGCCTAGCACTGCCGCCGACCAAGGGAGAGCTGCGCCCTGATATCCTAGCTATACACGAGGCGCAGCAGGCCAATGTGGCTATGCAGGCTACTCGCCAGCGCCGAAATCAGGATCGTCAGGCCAACAGAATGCTGAGCCGCGCGGGGCAGCCTGCTAATCGCAATATAGCAGGGACACCTGCGAGCAGTCCAGCCATGGTTGCATCAATGCAGCTACCGACGCTATCACCTATTCGGTTCGAGGCTGGTGGATCCACTTGGAGCGTCAGACGCGTATCAGGCCATCGGCAACGCCGCCCATCATCAGTGACGGCGACTTCGGTAAGTGTGCCATATGCCTGGACCAGCTCATGAACCACGACAAGGTCTGGCGCCTCCAGTGCGGCCATATATTCCACGCACAATGCTGGGATCGAGTGGTACACGCTCATGTGGATAGACAGTTGGCTGGGAACATGGAAGGTTCCGCAAGTGAGGCCCCCTGCGCTATATGCAGGGGTGTTGGCCTCATTACAGCCGAGTTTCACTACGCCCTTGCTGGAGATCAGGAGTCACTCAACCGTCATGAAGATATACGCCGAGGGGCGAACGAGCTCATGGACCTCCGTGAAGAGCTCAAGCGCGTTACGGCGATGATGACGGGCACCGCGGCAGTCTCGATGACGACGCCTGCGGGGCAACCTGCATCGCCAGCCAACGCCGGGCTAGTAACGGAGGCAACCACGCTTGCAGGGACACCTGCTATAGACATGCCTATGCCAATGGTGGCAGAGACCGACAACAACGCAGGGGCACCTGCTAGATCAGTTACACCTTCGGTGATGGTGAACGAGACGTGGCTGGGGCGCACGGAAAAGGCTGCCGACAGGAGCGCTCAGTGGTTTCAGTCTTCGCACGCATGCATGCCATATGGGCGAGATCTTCGTCCACGCAGTCAGCGCAGGACGGAGAGCCCTGTAAGGATGCGCAGTGGCAATCGTGGGAAATACGTACGCGACATGCTGCATACGGTATTTATGATAAATGCTTACGCAGGACGAACGATTTTCCTCTTGAGGAGAAAATGGCCACGAGGAGTTCGCGAGACAACGTCGGCGCCGCCGAACGGACGGCGACCAGACGAGCTGTTTGCAGCAGCCGGGGTGAGTGGGGTGCATGTATCCACGTTGAATGGGGCCCGCTCGCGCGGGGAGTTGACGGGAGTGCGCGAGGCGACGCAGCGCCCACCGTGAAAAGTTAATTACCTAACCCCCCATCCCCCGTAGAACCTTAACGCGGGCGGTTCGCGGGGTCCGCGGGTCCGATTTCTTCCGGTCCCCTGCTTCAATTTAATACATTTTAAACAGGGTAGGAATCGGATCTGCAGTGACAAATAAGACCAAACACGGATCCAGCATATCCGACATCGGATCCGCGCGGGCGGAAATCGGATCCGCCGAAACACAAACCAAAACCAACATTGGATCTGCGCGAATTTCATTGGATCCGACGGCGGGTATCTCACGCGCGTCTGCTTCAGACTTCACATCTTCGCCCCGGTCCCAAGAGGAAAACGCTTTCGCCCCGGGGATGAGCGTTTTGGCCTTCGGACATGTTTGTTGCCGCGTTGTCCACGCGCCACACCTCGCCAGAAGTTCCCCGCGAGGTGCAGCCAGGGGGTCCTGCTCGAGACGTTCTCGCAACGCCCGGAAGACGAACCCCGTCCGTCCGTAAGGTCAGGAGACGCAAGGCCGAAACGCAGAGCGTTTTGGCCTTCGGACATGTTGGCTGCCACGTTGTCCACGCACCACACCTCACCAGAAGTTTCCCGCAAGGTGCAGTCAGGAGTTCCTGCTCGAGACGTCTTCGCAACACCCTGAAGAAGACCCCCGTCCGTTCGTTGGGTCAGGAGACGCAGGGCCGAGCCGCGCTTCCGCAGGGCGAAAGAGTCGCCTCTTGAGGTGAAAATGGCCACGGAGTTCGTGAGACAACGTCGGCGCCGCCGAACGGACGGCAACCAGACGAGCTGTTTGCAGCAGCCAGGGTGAGTGGGATGTATGTATCCATGTTGAATGGGGCCCGCTCGCGCGGGGAGTTGACGGGGGTGCGCGAGACGACGCAGCGCCCACCGTGGGAACTTAGTTACCTAACCCCCCACCCCCCGTATAATCTTAACACGGGCGGTTTGCGGGGTCCGCGGATCCGATTTCTTCCACTCCTTGCTTTAATTTAATACAAAGAAAGTCATACATTTTAAACAGGGTAGGAATCGGACCCGCCGTGAAAAATAAGACCGAACACGGATCCAGCAAGTCCGAAATCGGATCCGCGCGGAAGGAAATCGGATCCGCCGAAACACAAACCAAAACCAACATTGGATCTGCGCGAACTTCATGGGATCCGACGGCGGGTATCTCACGCGCGTCTGCTTAAGACTTCACATCTTCGCTCCGGGCCCAAGAGGGAAACACTTTCGCCTGGGGGATGAGCGTTTTGGCCTTCGGACATGTTGGTTGCCACGTTGTCCACGCACCACACCTCGCCAGAAGTTTCCCGCAAGGTGCAGTCAGGAGTTCCTGCTCGAGACGTCTTCGCAACACCCTGAAGAAGACCCCCGTCCGTTCGTTGGGTCAGGGGACGCAAGGCCGAAACGCGAGCCGCACTTACGCAGGACGAAAGATTTGCTTTTTGAGGTGCAAATGGCCACGAGGAGTTCGTGAGACAACGTCGGCGCCGCCGAACGGACGGCGACCAGACGAGCTGTTTGCAGCAGCCGGGGTGAGCGGGGTGCATGTATCCACGTTGAATGGGGCCCGCTCGCGCAGGGAGTTGATGGGGGCGCTCGAGACGACGCAGCGCCCACCGTGGAAACTTAATTACCGAACCCCCCATCCCCCGTAGAATCTTAACACGGGCGGTTTGCGGGGTCCGCGGATCCGATTTCTTCTGGCCACTTGCTTTAATTTAATACAAAGAAAATAAATTTTAAACAGGGTAGGAATCGGATCCGCAGTGAAAAATAAGACCGGACACGGATCCAGCAAGTCCGAAATCGAATCCGCGCGGGCGGAAATCTGACCCGCCGAAACACAAGCCAAAACCAAAATTGGATCTGCGCGAACTTCATTGGATCCGACGACGGGTATCTCACGCGCGTCTGCTTCAGACTTTACATATTCGCTCCGGGTTCAAGAGGAAAACGCTTTCGTCCTGGGGATGTACTGATGGTCAGATGGGCATGCGCGCGGACGAGGACACGTTCCTGAAGTCACCCACTACCTCCACATCACACCCATATGCGCATGACGAATATCCTACAGCCTGGGTCTCCGAAAAGAATCCTAATGCGGAAGAAGAGGCTCGTGGGTATATGTATGTTTTACATCTTTGTCAAGAAGCGATTGGGTGTTGGAGCAGAGGCGCCGCGAAGGCTTGCATGGTACGACAGTCTCTGATGTTCCTGGACTATCTGGTGAGCGCCATGATCTAGCCTTGGCAGCTAACAGTGGAACTCTGATCACTGGTATGTGGAGTATAATGCTGGAGATTGGCAGCAATATCAATATTATTTGATTAAAGGCGGCGCAGACTTTTGAGCAGGGATCACGCCCCCACGGACACGCCATTAAAAAGGCTAAACCTCACGGAGAGGCTTTACGCGTCAGGAGTGGGGCACGGCGCCGCGATCTGTGACAAATCCCTGCATTGCAAGATTGCGTGCGCAGAAAGGGGGGATCCTGCGGGGCAACCTGCCGCGCCGAGACTTGACGCGCACTCAGCAAATGTAGCTGAGGGTTCTGGTGAGGACCTCACTGCCATCCTGGGTCTGAGAAGCATGTCCAATTTGAGGACCACCCTGGTCCTTGAGCAGGGGGCACAAGAAGATGATCATCCCCGGCGTGGAGATGTACAAGGTTCTATTCGGATAAGGTGCCAGGGTACTCGACCCGATGAAGACACCATCCGGACATCTGGCACCCAAGGCCGACGAGTACGAGATGGCTACTGAGGATCAAGGGTCGATGTCGTTTACTATCGCGGCCAATCCTCAGCGCGAGGAGGTATCCGATCCAGAGCCAATTGCAGGGACACTTGCTGTGAATGGTGCTCACGCATACATGATGTCACAGGATGCGAAGGGCATCAGTTCCTCCATCAACGACGAGACGCTCACTTTCGCGATCCAGTCTTTGATGAACAACGCCTTGAAGACATGGCATCGTAGAAAGATGTCCTTTGAGACTAGCCCTATCTCGACCGACAACGACTTCCCCTCCGCAATTTGCAGGCGAAAATATATCAGGCCATATGCCAGGAGTGTGCGAAGTGGACGCCTCCCGACGCGCTGGCAGGAACACCTGCGGAAGGGGATGATGCCGCTGAGAAGTGTCTTATCTTTACTTCGAGCAGCGGCTCTGCAGCGCAGCATGGCATAGGCATTTGGACGCCCCCATCGCCAAACGGGCGACGGGGGCAGGCGCGTGCTACGGCCACTCGCGCTTGCTCAGACAGGCCGAACATTCGGATGCTGTCAGCAAGCGCGGGGAAACCTGCATTCTTTTCCCAGGCACCGGCTGCGCGCGCCAGGGGCCGCGGCAAGCCCGACTGGGCGGCTTCGCGAACAGCAGTGGACCCGGCTGCGTGGCCGCTGCAGAAAAAGAAGGAGTGTCGCATCAGGATCATGTTCGTGCATTTGTCATTGCGGATATACGGACATGTTGCGTTGAACTCCGGGCCCGTGGATACATGCGCGGTCGTATTACACATGCAGAGGTAATGACCTCCACTGGTACACAGTATTTGGGTGCATTACTTTCGGGTTATTGCCGACTGTTGTGGGTGGCAGCGCCTGCTGACTGGCATGTGGGGCTGCCTGGCAAGAGGGCAGGGCCACACTACTAGAGCATCCAAAATCTGATGTCCAAGGCTCGGGCTCTACGCATAACTATTGTACTTGTGGGACTACCAGGATACTTCTGGAAACAAGGCCCCATGCGAGATGCTATTGAAGATCTTGGTTTACAAGTCATGCGCATGCGTTTCTACCGCTTCGGCCTCAAGCACGACCGCACTAACGCGTTGCCCAGCGGATCATATCTGCAAGTGGCGACTACGTGTACGCGCACCCCCACCAACCTATGGCGATGCGCATGCAATATAGCAGGGAACCCGGCATAACCTTCTGAGCATATTCTAGACTTGTATGAACAAGGTGTTCAGAAGGCCGAATGGCGCAACAAGACGCTAGCGATCATGACCGCAAGGTTAATCGATCAACTGGTTTTACGTAAAACACAACGAATCACACAAGTGCTGTACATTTTAGTATCCATACTCGAGTTGATAAAGGAGCTCGAACCTGCGTTCGGTCTCCTAGGAATGGCCCCGGGTGGGGCCATGTTGTGAGACGGGTGACGATGAACCTGGACGACAACACAATCATCCAGGACATCAAGATCCAGGACCAGACGGCTGGGCACAACTACAACGCACCACTACCTAATGGTGTTACCAATATCCGTATTCGACTGTAACTGGGAGCGGCCGGAACCGACTCTCTTGGGAGATGGCAGTTCACGCCCGCGCTTAAGGCGAGTGGCGATCGTCGATGACGATCGACCCCCTCCCCTTCGATTGAGCGCGGCCGCGCGCTCCCCTCCATTCCCGAATTTACGACACTTAGCTCCCCTGAGTCAGAACGACATACAGCACTACCGACATTTGCCAGAATTAAACAATAAGAAAACCACAAAGCATACAAAGAAGCGACTGTGGAGACGACCTGAAAGGACTCCGGTGTAGCACGTACTACACCGATGTACTTCTGGTTTCCGACACGGATAGCGACGATGGAGAGGAGACCTTCATCGCATTACTTGCGGGGCAACCTGCTGAATCCTACGCAGATGTATTCTCCATAATCCCCACCTTGCGCTACGGACGACACAACAAGGTAGATATGTTAGAACAGCGTGGAGGAATTGGAGGCATCTCCCAATTAGCATTTAGCCGAGGTCTGTCTTCAGGGGGAAATCTTGACAAGCGCAGTTTCGTTGATCTTGGCAGCAAGGAGGTCCAAGATGCAGTGATGCATTATTTAGACGTTTGTTTCGTCAAGGTTGTCATGCTGCAGACCAACTGCAGAACAACCTTTTTCACCGTCCTATTTTAATGCAGCGGCTAACTATGACACCTGGCATGAACATCATATAGAAGATGTTCTACATCATGTTACGTGGGAAGGTGGCTGTTCGTCAACATGATCTTCGACGGTTTTACTTAAGAGAACAACCAGTAGGGACTTGGGTGGACCAGATACCACCATGGACTACGTTGGCCAAGAGCAAGTGCACTTGCAAGGTGAACATGGATCAATGCACTACTGGCTTACGTGATTCTGATGGGATACTGATAGGAAAGCCGACCGATATCATGGCCAACCATCATCTATTATTCACCGTTTTGAACGAAAGCGATGTAGTGGCCATCGTCAACACGCGTCGGTATGTAATAAGGAACTGTCCATGGCTGCACAATATACGTCACAGATGCAGTCACTCTTCGTCGAGGCTGTTCACATCGCGCGCGATCTCTTCCAGGCAAGTCGTGACCCTTTCCATGGCTACCCTTATTCGCCCACCGTCTTGGTCACTGACGCAAGGGGGCTCGATTTGGATGACCGAGTCTTCCCCGACAACCTGCTGGCTCGATTTCGGGGCCATCATTGGGGGGGCTCGGTTGTCCTGCTTGCGCGGACAACGTTAACATGCACTCTCCCTTTCATGATAGAGATCCGAGACACTGCAGGTGGTGCGATAAGGGCGACCACCATTGGGAATGTCCGAGCTGCAAGAAGAACTACGGGAAGAACAAGCCTAAACACGTATCAACACTTGGCAAATGCAAGATTGCCAAGTTTTGGAAGATGCCCGACAATCATGGACAGGTGCCGCCGGTTCCCGCCGAGCTAGCAGCGCCGCCACCCGAGGCGCCGGCAGCATCACCACTTGCGCGATTGAGAGCACCGAGACCCGGCTTGAGAGCCGGATCCATCCGCGGGCGCAAGCAGCCACGACATTTCTGTTGGGAGACATGCTGCTGAGCCTGCTGCAGCGCAACCTGCCTCGAGTGGGGCTGGTAGTTCGGATGGCCATCTCCGACTACCACAGGTTAGAGCCAGACGTGGTCGACAAAGATGTGGAGAAGCACCTCCGCCTCTACCAGCGGGGAACCCTGCTGCGCGACCACGACTACCAGATTGGTCACGGTTCGATGTACAAATCAGTTTACAAAACATGCGAAGCCTTGACCCCAGCGTGGTAACACGCGAGTTGCGAAAGTTACACTTACTCTGGTTCCATGCGAAGGAGCCTAAGATATGACTCATCTTATACAAAACAGGTCTGGACAGGGCCAGACTCAACCTCAGCAAATGTGTCTGTGACACATGCCGAGAACGCAGAGCTCGGGACAAGCCTGGACACAGTGTTATGCCCTCTACTGCGTTACCTGGCAAATTCAATGAGGGAGTGGAATATGATCTGATGTTCTACAAACAAGAACATTTTATATTCCACATTATCGACCGCTGTATGCGATATGCTACTGGGATCGAAATACCAGACAAGACTGACCAGTATCCCGGATGCGTATCATCTGTGCTGGATGCAGGTTGGACCGGCCAAGGTATTTCACTCTGATGAAGAGGGTTCCCCTAACAGAGACACTGCGAAAACAGCCCCCAAGGCAAAAGGCACTTAACTTAAAATATTTGCGCGTGGACAGCACGCAACATCGATCGAGGCCAGACATGGCATCCTACGCCATTTACTTCGCGCCATGGAGGCGGAACTCAATAGGTTAGACATACCTCTTTTGTTCGCCCAACTACGGCACGAAGCCTTGTTGGCCGCCAGCTCGTTTACCTTTTATTGCGAGGTATCTCCATACAACGTTCTATTTGGACGGCAACCAGCAATGCTCCCTGACCTCCCTGTTCTGGACCACGAGCAGTCGACGGAAACATCGGATCATTCTCGTGAGCAGACGATACGCAGGGTATGTATTGAAACTATCACACAGGCCACAGCAGTAGCTAAGACCAATCGTGCCTTACGCACTAAGACGATAATTACCGGTCAGCACTATTATGACAAAGGGTACTTGGTCGATTACCATCGCCCTACAACCACGAAGGATGACTGGGAGGGCTGGAATGGCCCGTTCCCAGTCGTAAAGCATGATCCCGAAAAGGGGCCCGGTCATCATCCGAGTGGTAACCACAATGCGGCGATGCAAGGCATTCGTTATACATTGAATCACTCATAGCCCGAGGAATTGGCTCCGGCAGCACTGCTCTACGCACAATGTTAATTTTCGTAGCCAGCTTATCAGCGGGGAGGCCTGCTTGGTTCAGATGACGACCGCAAGCCGTCTATCTCCAAAGGTACACTCAGCTCTACAGTATCTTATCAGAAACTTCTCTCGCATTGAGAATGAAGTTTCAGCCACATTAGCCAAGAGTATCCATAAGCTACCTCCGGTTACTTTTGCCGACAGCTGCACATTGGTTCATTACGACAACGACGTAAATCCAGGATTTCATTATTACGAAGCAGACGGTCCTGCCTTGAATATACATGATTCAACTGGATCAGCACACTCACGAATCATCCAATACCTGAAGCCCACGAAACCGCAAGGAGGTTTTGTTCAGGACATGACAGAATTTGAGGAAATAGTTAATACGCCGACACCGGATGGAACCGCAAGAGAAGCCTCAGAAGCCGAACCAGCACATGGTGACGGACGGCTCTCTACGATTTACGAAGAATCAGAGGCTGATCTTGAGTCGCATGTCGTGGAGGTGTGGTACGCAGAATTTCCAGAGGAAAGGGAACTGTTGGAGGCAATTCCGCCAGAGGACATTTTTTACCATACCTACACAGATGGTTCCAGATCAGAGCGCGCTGATCACTGTCGCTGATGAACAGCGGGGACACCTGCCGAAGTGGGGGCGCACTTGCGACTCCGACGCCGAGGAGACGTACTACGCCCCCATGTGCACCATGTCCGAACGACGACAGCTACGGACTCGGCTCTGACGAAAATGGTCGATACGTCGACCTATGCTTTACGTCAGAAATGTCGAAGGTAGTCTTGTCAGAGCAACAACGCATGATATTAAATGCCGACCAGGTGACCACTATACGAGTATACGTTACCGCCGCAGCAAAGCGAGCTGTGGTCGTCAAGGAAGACGACCTCACTAAAGCTGGCAGTCAGGCGAAACCCGATAAAGTCTCGAAGGCCCTCTACACCGGGCACAAGACATGATTCGACAAGAACTGCTAAGATGCAGGAGATAACCAAAGCGTCGAACATCATGACTTCGAGATACGTGTACAAGTGGAAGTCCGCGAAGAACCAGAAGGGCGAGAGGGAACGTACCATCCGACGACGCTTGGTCCTCCGAGGCTTCATGGACGTTGAAGCTTTCGACGTAGAAACATTTTCGGGAACGGCAAGACGGTCAAGCCAGTGGTTACCCGCTAGCACGGCAGCGTGCAATAAGCAGGGGATCTTTGCTTCCCTCGACATCGACATGACTTTCCGCAAGGGATTGGCCCATCAGGAACTTGCTGAAACTACGGGTGAAAAAGGAACGTGTGGCGTGTTT
>CAUYUJ010017244.1:107500-110000 GCA_963575745.1 Prorocentrum cordatum | reverse complement strand
CTAAACTGAACCATGGGGCTTCCGCGCGGAAGAGCGCCACTGTTTGACTAACTGCAAAGGCCGCCAAAAGACCGTTGGTTATGATGATTCGCCGATGGCGTAACTGTAACCAAGGATTCATGGTCGAACGTGCAACGATGTGGATTGTTCGGTGATGTAGGCTCCGCGGCCGAGATGCGCGGGGCTTGGAGCCGTCCAGGGGGTTGCAATTAGATAGAGGGAGGGGTATATACATAGATCTGCACATATATATATATATATATATATATACACATGTATATATATATATATGCATACATCGTTCCCTGTCCCTCCTGGTCGGAATCACCCAAACATGTTAAAACGATTTGGTCGTCGGCCCCACCAGGGGCTACGCGTGCGTTCAGGCACCGTATGTTGTTCGGTGGTGGGTGCTTTTTGGTATACTGCCTGGGTAACGATCTATTACCAGATGTTTGTTTTGCGTGTTCGGTTCGGATGTGCGTTTCAGGGGGGGGAGCCTCGTACGAATATGTTCATATGCGTCCAATCTGGGCCGCCTCTTCCAGACGAACATTCAATTGATGGGCTTGTTTTGCACCACCACCATAAGTGGAAGGGAGGGGGTCCTCCTCCTCCTCCTCCTCTGCGTCGTCGTCCTCCTCCTCCTCCTTCTCCTCCTCCACCTCCTTCCCCCCTCCAACTTATGGTGGTGGTGGTGGAAAACAGGCCCATCATCATTGCTGGAATGGCTCTGCTGGTGCCCATCCAGAGCAGACCCCCCAGCCGGCCCAACGCGCGACGCCCGCAGGGATAGCAGGGCGACGTTCTGAGGGGATAGGCCCAGGGTTACGTCGACCCTGTCCTTCTACAGGGAATATGCAAGCATAGTCAAACAAAATAGTCTGGGGACGATTTTTTGTAGACTATGTTTGAGTATGTTTTACATTTTGCGGGTACCTATACGACCACCCTGGGGACGAGAAGGAGGTTGGGGGGGAGGGGGGCCAGCAATGGGCAACAGTGGTGATTGTTGCGTTGCCGCTCGCTCTTGGGAGCCTTGGTGTCGAGTTGTCTACGTCGATCTCGATCGATTTCACTGTCGATCTCACTCTGGATCTCGCTATCGATCTCACTATCGATCTTTCTATCGATCTCACAAGCGATGTCGTTATCGGTTTCACGATCGATGTGACCATCGATCCCACCATCGATCTCACTCGATCGATCTCACTATCGATCTCACTCGATCGATTGCACTGTTGATCTCACTCTGGATCTCGCTATCGATCTTACTAACGATCTCTCTATCGATAGCAATCGATCTCACATTCGATATCACCATTCATCTCACTATCGATCGCACTATCGATCTCGCGATCGATCTCACTATCGGTCTCACTATCGATCTTCATATCGATCTCACCATCGATTTCGTCATCGGTCTCACTACCGTTTTCGCACCAGCGGGACACTGGGACACCCGCGGGACACCGCGGGCCACCGCTTGCCGGAGGGAGAATCATTTGGTCCGTCCGGGGCCCAGCCACAAGCGGGACACCGGCGGGACACCGGCGGGACACCGCGGGCCACCGCTTGCTGGAGGGAGAATCATTGGTCCGGCCGCGCCTCAGCCACAGGAGACTTTCCTCTCGCCCGCCCACGCAGCTTCGCCTCGCCCGCACGCACGGCACGCACGAACACGAAACCGAAACCGATTTCCCGGTGGGGGGCTCTCCGTTCCACTTCGATCTCACCCCCGAACCTCCGACTTAGGGGGCCACATTCGAACCCTACCCCTACCCTCCACGATTTCTGAGGGGGAGGGTGGGGTTCACTCCCACCCTCCCCCTCAGAAATCGTGGGGGGTAGGGGTAGGGTTCGCATGTGGCCCCCTCCGATTTTCACTTTCCGCCCAGAGTCCCCCTGGGGGACCCGCCCGCCCGAAGCCCAGGGGGGGACGCATCCGGCCCGAAGCGCCCCCTCGTCGCCGACGGTTATGATGCTCCAACCTATTTTGGCCTTGGCCACCAGAAAGAGTTTCGAGCACCCAGAAAAAGCCCGAAGCTCAAGGGTTTTCACCTGGCGGGCCCTGGGAGACACTCGCCCGACACTGTTTCGGCACTCTTTTGACACTTTTTCTGGGTGCTCGAAATTATTTCTGGGATGCGGTCCTTCAGTAGGATGGGAACAACGGAAGCCGATGGGGCCTGGTGGCCCCGCCGGCCAAGAGGAACGTCCGTGTGCGCCACCAGGGGGGGGGGCCATCGCCGATCTCAGGGGAACAAAAAGTGTCTTGGCATCGCTCGGACGTGTGCATTTTTCCTTCGGCGAGGGCCATCGAGGAGCATCCTTGATCATTTGGCGAAAAAATCACGCACGAAACCAACAAAAAACAGGGAATGAACGTCCGAGCGATGGCGAGGTGTCATTAACATAACAACTCGGAGGTCCGCGCTGGGCCCCCCTCCCTGGCGCGCGGAGCGCGCCAGGGGCGGCGCCCGAGGCGCCGCCGGGGGGC
>CAUYUJ010017244.1:0-102500 GCA_963575745.1 Prorocentrum cordatum | reverse complement strand
GCACATGGAGCCATATTGTACGTCTTTTGGGGCCCCTGGGAGTCATGATGAAGGCCAGCTTGAACCGTCTTGAAGGCCATCTTGGAGATGGGAGGCCCTCCTGGAGCCATCTTTGGAAATTGGTGGTGCTCTCACCGCGCGCGAGAGCCAAGCACAACAGGGCTCAGCATGACTCAGGGAGAGGGGGCGAGAAGGGTTTTGGAAGCGGGAAGCGGGTTTCGCAAGAGGGAAGCGGGCTTTGGAAGAGGGAACAAGAAGGGTGCCCCTCCCGACGGTGAGCGGGTTTTGGAGGAGGGGAGAAGAAGATGGTTCGACCACCTACGCCCATGCGGCTGGTGGGATTTACAAAGGATTGTGGCCTCGGATGCGCGAACCCGTCTATGATGAGCCTGCTTTCCACCACCACCACCATAAGTTGGAGGGGGGAAGGACGTGCAGGAGGAGGAGGAGGAGGAGGAGGAGGGAGAGGAGAAAGACGAGGAGGAGGAGGAGGAGGAGGACGAAGAGGGGGAGGAGGAGGAGGAGGAGGAGGAGGAGGAGGAGGAGGAGGAGGAGGAGGAGGAGGACCCCCCCCCCTCCAACTTATGGTGGTGATGGTGGGAAACACGCCCATCATACTAAATGTACGAGGGTCTGCAGCTTTGGGAACGCGAGCGCGCGGTGATTCCTTGTGGACTCTGGCAGTGGCAGCGCGAAGCCGTTGTTCCCCAATCAGTGCTTGCACTGAAGGGGTCCTCGCGGAAGTTGAGAAAGATTTGCCGAAAGTTTACCTCCGAGTTTGGTAGCCAGCTGTGTTCCCTGATTCCCGGTTCCGGGTTCCCGGGTTCCCATCTAGGGCGGCAAATCGGCCAGTGGGGCCCAGGCCACGCCGCTGGGGATGAGGATCGGTTAAACGATGCTCAGGGAGCTCTCCTCGCCGCGTCGCGCCCATCGCTTCCTCCTCCTCCTCCCCCTCCTCGTCCTCCTTTTTCTGCTGCTGCTGCTGCTGTTCCTCCTCCTCTTCCTCCTCCTCCTCGTCCTCCGCCTCCTCCGCCTCCGCCTCCGCCTCCGCCTCCTCCTCCTCCCCCTCCTTCTCCGCCTACTCCTCCGCCTCCGCCTCCTCCTCCTCCCCCTCCTCCTCCGCCTACTCCTCCGCCTCCTTCTCCTCCTTCTCCTCCTTCTCCTCCTCCTCCTTTCCTCCTCCTCCTCCTCCTCCTCCTCCTCCTCATCTCGGTTACGCTCCTATCCTGCGATCGGGCGGAGCCGGCCCTTGCCGTGGTGGTCGGCCGTGGGCGCATGGGTTCCGTCGTGTCGACATAGATGCCTTGGCTTCGTGTTCGGCCATTCGCGCGTGAATTCGGGCTGGGCCCAGGGATTCGGGCGCGCACCCAACCATTGTGTCGATACGCTGAAGTCGTGCCTGTCCTTCTGCGGGGGGAATACTCACAAATTGTCAAAAATAGTCGGGAGACGATCTTTCAGTACTTGTTCTTCATGTTCGAACTTTTTGTCACAATTTTTAATTGTTCCTCCAAGATCCCCCCTGCAGGGGGACAGGCCCGACCTAACGATACGCGGCACTTCTCCGCGTTTGGCCGCGAACACGCGCATCTCGCGTCGGGGGCTTTTTTTGGCCCCCGTCGGAAATACCACCCAGGACTCACGACCGCCCGGCCGGACGAACCGCACAGCATCCCAACAATCACAATACCATTAAGTCGGGCCTGTCCCTCTACAGGAGGAATATGCAAAAATAGGCAAACAATAGTCCAGGGACGATTTTTGAAGATTTTTACCATGTTTGGGCATTTGTGGGGTATCTTGTATTTTTCGTCCAAAATCCGCCTGTAGGGGGACACGCCCGACTTAATCCTACCGCCGTGCAGTACGCGTGCGCCACCGTTCGATGAATATGTGCAGGGGGCGGAGCATACAGTGGGAGCACGGGAACCTGCTGCTCGCGAGATGGAGACATCCATGGCCAGGAGGGCTCGTGGTCGTCACTGTCACGTTTTCCGTCCCGCACGCGTTGTTGGACCGTCGGGCGGCCGTTTAGCGGAGGTGAACCTGGCCAACGGCAACCTCCGCACATTCTCTCCCTGTCGCGCGCCCGTTCTGCATCGCCCCCCCCCCCCCCCTCTTAGAGGCAGCGCTCGGGAGGGATACGCAGGCTCGCGTCCTCCGCAGATTGTCCACTGCTCGCCGATAGGGGCCCGCTAACCAGGCCCGCCCAAATCGTGCTCCGAAGCTCAAGGGACCCACGGACACACAAATAGATACACACAAATAGCAAGATTGCCAATCTTTTCCCATATTTTCTTGGTTTTTGTCTTCCCCCCACTGCCCATATTTTCCCTATATGTTCTGGGGAATCGACGACTCATTGTGTCTGTGTGTTTTTGTCCCTCCTGAGAAGCTCTTGCGAGGCTCCTTGGAAGTACGCCTCACGAAGTCTGCAGGCTCCCCGGGCAGGCAGGCCCAGCGCCCTGGCGAGCGTCTGCCGCCGGGTTGCTTTCTCACCTCGCCAGCTGCCCAGGCAATACCCTCCAGGAGGGAACAAAACACACAGACACTAATCGTCGATTCCCCCGAAAATGTGGGGAAATATGGGAAGTGGGGGGGACGAACAGCCCCGAAAATATGGGAAACTAATTGGGGAATGTTGTTATTTGTGTGTATTTCTTTGTGTGTCCTGGGGCCCCTTCAAATACCTTTGAGCCCCCTCGCCAGCGCCCCCGATTCGTGCGCGATGGGTCCCCCTCTGAGCCGGTTCCCCCCCCCCCACTGGTCGCCCAAGAGGAGGAGGAGGAGGAGGAGGCGAGGAGGAGGAGGCGGAGGAGGAGGATGAGGAGGAGGAGGAGGAGGAGGAGGGGAGGGGAGGGGGAGGAGGAGGGGAGGAGGAGGAGGAGGAGGAGGAGAGAGGAGAGGAGGAGGAGGAGGAGGAGGAGCAGGAGGAGAAGGAGGAGGAGGAGGAGGAGGAGGAAGAGGAGGAGGAGGAGAAGGAGGAGGAGGAGGAGGAGGAGGAGGCGGGGGCGGTGGGTGTGTACACAACTTGTCGCCCTGAGCCGCCCCCTCTGCAGTACAGTTGCTGGGGGGGAGGGGGGGGGCGCGCCCCCAGGCCGGAGGAGTTCGACGCCGCCATGGGCGGCGTCACCAGGCCCCCCACCTGCGCAGCCCTTCCCGCGCGCATGCCTCTGGGCCTCTTAGGTGGGGTCGGAGCAGATTGTGTCGAAGGGTCGCGCCGCATCGCCGATGCATCGCCGATGCGGCTCGATGTGGCGCCCGATTTGTTTAGCGCCGGCTTCGCCGATGCATCGCTGACATCGACAATGCATCGCCGGTGCATCGCAGATGCATCGGCGATGCGGCACGATCCTCTAGGAGGCCTCTAGTGCTGCAGCCAGCGCAGGCGTCACTCGAAGGAGGAGGAGCAAGAGGCGCAGGAGGAACAGGAGGCGGAGGAGGAGGAGGAGGGGGAGCAGGAGGAGGAGGAGGAAGAGGAGGAGGAGGAGGAGGAGGCGGAGGAGGAGAAGGAGAAGGAGGAGGAGGAGGAGGAAAAGGAGGGAGGAGGAGGAGGACGAGGAGGGATCAGGAGGAGGAGGCGGAGGAGGGGAGGAAGAGGAAAAGGAGGATAAGGAGGAGAGGAAGAGGAGGGGGAGGGGGAGGGGGAGGGGGATGAGGAGGAGGAGGGAGGAGGAGGAGGAGGAGGAGGGGGAGGGAGTGAGGAGGAGGAGGAGGAGGAGGAGGAGGAGGAGGAGGAGGAGGAGGCGGAGGCGGAGGCGGAGGAGGAGGAGGAGGAGGAGGAGGAGGAAGAGGAGGAGGGGAGGGGGAGGAGGAGGAGGAGGAGGAGGAGGAGGAGGGGGAGGAGGAGGAGGAGGAGGGGGAGGAGGGTCTCGCCCTCTGCCGCCGCCCCACCCTCAGATGGCTTTCCATGCCACGCTCGGTCGATAGGCTGGTTGGTGTTCTTGGCTGTTGGCTGGCTGGCAGCACGGCTGATCGGCATGCTGTCTGACTTTCGTCAAAATAGTACAGAAATATTCAGGTGACGATGTTTTGACTTTTTTTTGGGCATCCGGGGAGTATTTTCATTATGTTTAGAGATTTGTCGCCCAAATCAGCCTGCAGGGGGGCACGCCCGACCCAACGCCAGGCCCATCCTGAACCCCAGGAGCTGTGTGTACGCCCTTCCCTGGTCGAGCCAGGAAGGCGCGGCCGGGATGGAGGATGGGCTTGGCCAGGGAGCAGTGGGTCAAGCAGTGGCGAAGCGTCCTGGCGTGCCAAAAGGCCTACCACATAATGTTCTGAGAACCTTGTTTGTGGCTTCCACGGAATGTTCTTGGAATACTTCTGATTGGGACTGTCTTGTGTTAGCACATCAGGCTTATGTCCTAAGAACACGGGTTTTGGTCTTGGAACAGTTTGGGGGTCTAAGAACATTTCGTGGTATGCTGGCCTATAGGATTGCCGGGGCGGTCGGTCCCTGCTCAAAATTTGACGGTTGGCAGTTGATTTGGTATGTTTGTTGGCCAGTTGGTCGTGCGCGCGCGTCTGTTCTGATAGTGACGGGTAGTGGTCTCGGGAGCGCGTTTCCATTCTGTTCAAGGTTCGCGATTTCGGGGGTGCGCACCGCAGGCCATTTTCGCGGATTCGCGGCTTCGGGTCTTGAGCCGAATCTCAGGAAGACGCAGGTGCCGAAGAGCACCCCTTGACCACGTAATTCCTGGCGCAGCGAGTGTTAGCCGGCGTGGACCCCAAGCAGTGATATCTTGCAGCACATGCTGTGCAATCCAGGTGGTGCAACCCCTATGGTGCAGTCGAGATGGTGCAATCCATGTGCTGCAATCGATGTGGCGTAGAGCAACGCAACGCAATGCGAAGCAGTGCGAGTCCATGTGACGCAGTCCGTCAAACGCCAAGTGGAAACCAAACCGCGAGAAGAGTAGCACTATTGATTCCCCTTTGGCCTTGGAGGGATATCTGCCTCTTGCGGGGGTCTTCTGGAGGCTCCTGGAGCACATGGAGCCATATTGTACGTCTTTTGGGGCCCCTGGGAGTCATGATGAAGGCCAGCTTGAACCGTCTTGAAGGCCATCTTGGAGATGGGAGGCCCTCCTGGAGCCATCTTTGGAAATTGGTGGTGCTCTCACCGCGCGCGAGAGCCAAGCACAACAGGGCTCAGCATGACTCAGGGAGAGGGGGCGAGAAGGGTTTTGGAAGCGGGAAGCGGGTTTCGCAAGAGGGAAGCGGGCTTTGGAAGAGGGAACAAGAAGGGTGCCCCTCCCGACGGTGAGCGGGTTTTGGAGGAGGGGAGAAGAAGATGGTTCGACCACCTACGCCCATGCGGCTGGTGGGATTTACAAAGGATTGTGGCCTCGGATGCGCGAACCCGTCTATGATGAGCCTGCTTTCCACCACCACCACCATAAGTTGGAGGGGGGAAGGACGTGCAGGAGGAGGAGGAGGAGGAGGAGGAGGGAGAGGAGAAAGACGAGGAGGAGGAGGAGGAGGAGGACGAAGAGGGGGAGGAGGAGGAGGAGGAGGAGGAGGAGGAGGAGGAGGAGGAGGAGGAGGAGGAGGACCCCCCCCCCTCCAACTTATGGTGGTGATGGTGGGAAACACGCCCATCATACTAAATGTACGAGGGTCTGCAGCTTTGGGAACGCGAGCGCGCGGTGATTCCTTGTGGACTCTGGCAGTGGCAGCGCGAAGCCGTTGTTCCCCAATCAGTGCTTGCACTGAAGGGGTCCTCGCGGAAGTTGAGAAAGATTTGCCGAAAGTTTACCTCCGAGTTTGGTAGCCAGCTGTGTTCCCTGATTCCCGGTTCCGGGTTCCCGGGTTCCCATCTAGGGCGGCAAATCGGCCAGTGGGGCCCAGGCCACGCCGCTGGGGATGAGGATCGGTTAAACGATGCTCAGGGAGCTCTCCTCGCCGCGTCGCGCCCATCGCTTCCTCCTCCTCCTCCCCCTCCTCGTCCTCCTTTTTCTGCTGCTGCTGCTGCTGTTCCTCCTCCTCTTCCTCCTCCTCCTCGTCCTCCGCCTCCTCCGCCTCCGCCTCCGCCTCCGCCTCCTCCTCCTCCCCCTCCTTCTCCGCCTACTCCTCCGCCTCCGCCTCCTCCTCCTCCCCCTCCTCCTCCGCCTACTCCTCCGCCTCCTTCTCCTCCTTCTCCTCCTTCTCCTCCTCCTCCTTTCCTCCTCCTCCTCCTCCTCCTCCTCCTCCTCATCTCGGTTACGCTCCTATCCTGCGATCGGGCGGAGCCGGCCCTTGCCGTGGTGGTCGGCCGTGGGCGCATGGGTTCCGTCGTGTCGACATAGATGCCTTGGCTTCGTGTTCGGCCATTCGCGCGTGAATTCGGGCTGGGCCCGGGGATTCGGGCGCGCACCCAACCATTGTGTCGATACGCTGAAGTCGTGCCTGTCCTTCTGCGGGGGGAATACTCAAAAATTGTCAAAAATAGTCGGGAGACGATCTTTCAGTACTTGTTCTTCATGTTCGAACTTTTTGTCACAATTTTTAATTGTTCCTCCAAGATCCCCCCTGCAGGGGGACAGGCCCGACCTAACGAACGATACGCGGCACTTCTCCGCGTTTGGCCGCGAACACGCGCATCTCGCGTCGGGGGCTTTTTTTGGCCCCCGTCGGAAATACCACCCAGGACTCACGACCGCCCGGCCGGACGAACCGCACAGCATCCCAACAATCACAATACCATTAAGTCGGGCCTGTCCCTCTACAGGAGGAATATGCAAAAATAGGCAAACAATAATCCAGGGACGATTTTTGAAGATTTTTACCATGTTTGGGCATTTGTGGGGTATCTTGTATTTTTCGTCCAAAATCCGCCTGTAGGGGGACACGCCCGACTTAATCCTACCGCCGTGCAGTACGCGTGCGCCACCGTTCGATGAATATGTGCAGGGGGCGGAGCATACAGTGGGAGCACGGGAACCTGCTGCTCGCGAGATGGAGACATCCATGGCCAGGAGGGCTCGTGGTCGTCACTGTCACGTTTTCCGTCCCGCACGCGTTGTTGGACCGTCGGGCGGCCGTTTAGCGGAGGTGAACCTGGCCAACGGCAACCTCCGCACATTCTCTCCCTGTCGCGCGCCCGTTCTGCATCGCCCCCCCCCCCCCCCTCTTAGAGGCAGCGCTCGGGAGGGATACGCAGGCTCGCGTCCTCCGCAGATTGTCCACTGCTCGCCGATAGGGGCCCGCTAACCAGGCCCGCCCAAATCGTGCTCCGAAGCTCAAGGGACCCACGGACACACAAATAGATACACACAAATAGCAAGATTGCCAATCTTTTCCCATATTTTCTTGGTTTTTGTCTTCCCCCCACTGCCCATATTTTCCCTATATGTTCTGGGGAATCGACGACTCATTGTGTCTGTGTGTTTTTGTCCCTCCTGAGAAGCTCTTGCGAGGCTCCTTGGAAGTACGCCTCACGAAGTCTGCAGGCTCCCCGGGCAGGCAGGCCCAGCGCCCTGGCGAGCGTCTGCCGCCGGGTTGCTTTCTCACCTCGCCAGCTGCCCAGGCAATACCCTCCAGGAGGGAACAAAACACACAGACACTAATCGTCGATTCCCCCGAAAATGTGGGGAAATATGGGAAGTGGGGGGGACGAACAGCCCCGAAAATATGGGAAACTAATTGGGGAATGTTGTTATTTGTGTGTATTTCTTTGTGTGTCCTGGGGCCCCTTCAAATACCTTTGAGCCCCCTCGCCAGCGCCCCCGATTCGTGCGCGATGGGTCCCCCTCTGAGCCGGTTCCCCCCCCCCCACTGGTCGCCCAAGAGCGTGCTGCCTCGCTATCAGGGGCGGAGGGGGGGCGTCGCTGATAAGTCGGCGGCAACGCATCGCCGGTTCGTGCTCGATGGGTCCCCCTGAGCCGGTCCCCCCCCCCGCTAATGGTCGCTCCCTGCCCCACCCCGCAGAGCTCCGTCACGAGTTTGCACAGCGCGGGCCCCGCCCTGGAGGTCGGGCCCCTTCCGCTAAGTCGGGCGTGTCCCTCTACAGGGAGAAAATTCAAGAATTGGCAACGCATAGTCTTGGGGCGATTTTTCTTCTATTTTTGATTATGTTGGGGTATGTTTTGAGTATTTTTTGTTTTCCTCCAAAATCAGCCTGTAAGGGGACACGCCCGACTTAACCCTTCTGCCAAACCAGTTTTCACCCCCCGAGTTGTCTTTTGATGGTCCACCTGGGGAAGGCACCTGGAGGCCGAAAATGACCAAGAGCCGTCCGTCGCATTTATTCCACTTGGAGACAAGGCGGGGGCCCCTCCTCAAAGGAGGACAACCCACCCGGACCCGACAATTGGCGTTTATTACACGTCCCTGGCCGTTTACTACACAGCCCTGCCCTGTTTGATTCCTCCTTTGGGTGGGTTTAGTAAACGGCTTCCCACGTCGGGGTGGTTATAATCGGGGTGGGTGTTCTGCCCTCTGCCTCCCGCATCCGTGCTGCGACCGCCTTCCGCAGTCATCCAGATCATTCCGGGCACGGTCGCGCCCCCCCCGGGCCGGGGGATGAGCACCGTGGTGCGCAAGCCGCACGGAGGCGCGGTTGTGCAAGAGGATGGGCGGTCCTGGCGGCTGATCTTCGTGGCGCTCGGCGAAATCGAAGCCTCCTCCTCATCCTCCTCTTCCTATTCCTCCTCCTCCTCCTCCTCCTCCTCCTCCTTCTCCTCCCCGTCCTCCTCCTCCTCCTCCTCTTTTTCGTAGTCCTCCTCCTCCTCCTCCTTTTCCTCCTCCTCCTCCTCCTCCTCCTCCTCCTTCTCCTCCCAGCGCCTCTGGCTCAGATTGATTATGAGCTTGGTCGTGCGGACTTCAGAACGGCGCTGCACGACCGAACCTTTTCTTGGCTTTTTTTGTCCCACAGCCTACCGTTTGCAGGTGGCGCCTGCACAGTTCAGTCGACAGTACGCCGGTGGCGCCTATCTTCGATCACGACGAAGCCATGTCGCCTTGGTCCAGCAGGCCAGCACCCCACCGCGTCTTCAAGTGGAACTGCCCCTGCGGCTGCGCCAAAATATTTTCGAACTGGTGGTACTGCAAGCACTGCAAGGAGCAGTGGCACCTTAAGACGTGTGTCGAAGTTTCTCCTGCTGCCCGCCGTGCTGACGACGATGATGACGCCTGGCAGTCGTGGGACAAGGAGGCCCTTACCCCAACTGGTCAGAAAACTTGCCCCCCCGCTTCCACCTGGCCCTGTCGGCGCAGGAAGAGGTTCGCGGCCAGGAGTCATCTCATCAACGCGGACGGGATCAGCATTGAGGGCCTCATCTCTTTGGCTGCGATCGCGACGCGCCAGGGACAGGCTGCTCTTGCTAAGCAGTACGACGCGGCTCGTGAGATGCTGGTGCAGCAGGCCAGGGCAAAGGTGCTGCCCCCCGTCTCTCTTTTTACTCGGGCCTCGCAGGCTCAGTCCAAGATCCAGAGCGCGGAGAAGCGACTCGACACAGAGCTTTCCAAATTGGAGCGCTGGCGTGCAGAAGTCGTCGCCCTTGAGAACACTATCCAAGATATGTCTGGCGAGATGGTCGCGCTGGAGAAGAACTACTCGGAGCTGGCGTCGCATATCAGCATGGAGGTCCAGCCGCCCGCCCCGAAGAAGGATTCAGCTCCGAAAGGCCCGTCCATCAGCCTCCGCGCCCTGATGGAAGCTGAGGAGGTCAACTTCACCCTGGAGGATGACCCGCTGGAGGATCTGCCCACAGTGACCGGTCGGAGTGGGTCCCTTTCAGAAGCTGGACCACATTGAAAGCAAACAACACACATTCAAGCTATCATGGGGGCTGCTCAAGGACTGGGAAGCCTCCCCCTTTCATCCCCGCGTTGAGCTTGACGCGACCCCGAATCTGTTTTTTGTCAGGGCGTCCTGCCTCGGTCGAGGATTGGAATCATGTGCGCGTAGCGGGTGGCCCTTCCCTTGGGCTTGAAGGCTTCGCGGGCCTGTCGCCCCCCATTGCCCGACAGGTGGCGGAAAAGCTTAGTCAGGGTGCTCGGGGCGCTCACTGCGCCACTGAAGACCCCATGGTGTGGAAGACCTGCACCGCGTTTCCGGCCGAAGGGCAGCTCGTTTCTGACCCCCAGCAGCTGCTCGACGCGGAGGTCAAAACGCATTCGGGCCTTTAGCAGGTTCGAGAGACCCCCCATAGGTAGAGGGGGGAAAGTTCTGGCACCCCCATCTTGGATGCAGAGGATTTCCAGGAAATTGAGCAGGATGTACCCTTCGAGGGGCGCGGTCTCATCCGATGGATTCCACATGGAGCACTTCCAGCATATGAGCGACGGCAGTCTGGAGTTGCTCTGTGCGATTCTTGCGCTGTCGGAACGGTCGAGCATTCCCCCTACCCAGCTGTCTGCTGCCCCGGTGCCCCCCCTGGCTAAAGACAAGGGGGGCCTCTTCCCCATCGGTGTCTTGCCCCCGGTTCTCCGCCTCTGGGGGCGGGCCCGCGGGCCTTTGGCGGAGGCCTGGGAGACAAGGTTTTCTCGGGACTACTGGGCAGCTGAAGAAAAAACAGGGGCGCCCTTGACTACGTTTGGCGTCGGGCTTTCAGGTCCGACGCAGGAGTTAGAAAAGGCTCTTGCGCGGCCACAGTTCATTGTGATATTATAAGTATTACTTGCTGATTGATCTTGAAGCCCCCGAAATTCGCGGCAGTAAACATCAGTTCCCTCTGTGCGCCACTCGTGGCATCATTGCTGGATGCAGTATGGCCACTGCTCTCATCCGGGCGCATGCAATTGACGCCGTCGATACTGCCCCCTCGGTCGTTGCAACCTGCATACCATCGCTTGAGAAGCAAAGTCGTTCGCCTTGTTTGGTGCCTATATCGACGACGCGAGGCTTTCAGCCATAGGTTCGAGGCCGTTCGCACGAGAACCCATCCTGAACATGGCCGCTTTGCTTCTCGCTGGCGTCATGCAGATGCTCGGAGGCTCTGTTGCGTTGGACAAAGTGGCCCTCGTCTGCTCTTGCAATTCTCTCGGCAAGCAGGTGGAGGCTGACCTGGGCCAGCTCGGGGCGCTGGAGGCCTCCGCTGTTCACCTCGGCTGCGACGACACGGCCGGCAAGGCTTTCAGGACGGGAAGAGGGGGAATGCGCGAGAGGCAGGAGAGGAAGAGGACGACGCTCCGGACGGTCAAGAGGTTGATGAAGATGCGTTCGCATTTTGGCAGGAAGGTTGTGAAAGTTGTTGTGTCGGGGCCTATGCCGGGCTATTTCTTTGGCTGTGAGGTCCAAGGCCTCGCCGACGGCGAAGTGCACGGCATCAGGCGCATGGCTGCCAGCGCGATCACGCCTGGTGATGCGAGGCGGTCTCTCATTGTTCTTTCGCTCCTGGACGGGGGCCCTTTCTGGTGCGATTCAGTTACCCCCATCCTTCGGCATGTCGAAGAAATCTGACTCCTTCGGGCTCGCGAGTTCCAGGGGGGCATCGACTGGGCCACGATCTTCCGGGGAGAGCATCTTCGCTAGTCGTCAGCAGACTGTTACCTGGGGGAGGGTTCCCGGGCCCATGGGCGCGATGTTCATGAGCCTTGAGAGGATGGGATGGAACATGAAGAACCTAGCTGTCTTGATTGATGATACGGGCCGCGAAATCTCTTGTGCCCTGCAGTCGCCTGCTATGTTCAAGGCGCTGCTCAGGCAGGCTTTTCTTCGCCGGCTGGAGAGGGCAGCGTGCCGCGAGCTGGTCGAAGGTGGCCTGTTCTGTTGTCTTGCTGCTCCAGCTGCTGACGCGGACTTAGCCCCAGCGAGCAGTTGGCCCCCGATCGGATTCCCCCCGAGTTGACGGGATCGAACCGTCTCTGTTGCGATCTCGCCGCGAATGGCCCCCGCTCGAAGAAGTTCACCGCTTGGGAAAAGGGATCCCTGAGAGCCCTTGTCTGCAATGATATCTGGACCAACTCGCGTGCGCTGAGGCGCGGCTACCAGGTTAGTCCCCTGCTGTGCTCTTTGCAAAACTAAGTCGGGCAGCATTTTTCACCGTACCTGGGAGCGCGAGGCCTGCCAGGGCGAGCGAGCCGAGTTGGTAGATGCTGATCAGATTCTGTGGGCCAAGGAAGCCCCTGATAATAATGTCCCCGACCTGATCAATTCCCTTATCGGTGCCTTCGCTCACCCTGGCGGCTTCGCCCCGCCCCCTTTCAAGCAAGATTGAATGGCGAGCGTGACTGTGGAACACTTCCAACAAGGATTCCCGGATTCTGGTTTGGAGTCTCCTGGGCCCGAGTCTGTAAAGTACCCAGGACATTTGTTTCTGGGCGGCAGTTGTTTCTTCTCCAAAAGTCGCGAGATCTCCAGGGCTGGTGGGGCATTCGTGATGCTTCATGGTCAAAGGCCACATGCTGGCCCGCGTGCGCGGGCCTGCGTGGGCCCACTTGCCACAAACCCCACAAGCGGGATATTCTCTAGTCTTGCGGCCGCGAGTGTCAACCTTGACGGGCAGTCTGTTTTGGATTCTGATTGCGCCTCTGTCGTTTCCGTGGCCTCTCGGGGCCCTCGGGGCCGCCTCGGGGGGCAGCGGGCCTACGCCGGCTCGGTGCTCGAAGCCACCTCGGGTGTTGGGCCGCGTGTAGAAGGCCTGGTAAAAGTCTCGGCTCACAAGGATCTGGGTGAGGATGACATTTCTGCGCGGGGGCGATGGCGCAGGACTGGCAACCAGCATGCAGACACAGCATCCAAGAGAGGAGCTAGAGGAGCTGGTCTTCAACCTCAGGCCGAGCCTGAAATCTTGCAGCGCATCGATCGCGCTGTTAAGATTGCCAAATCTGTTACGTTCTTCACTGCGAAGCTACTGCCGAAGTGGCCTCGCCTCGATGTCTCGCAAGCTGAATTCATCAGGCCTCCGAGAGACGTGAGTTCTTCGGAGTCCGTGGCCCACGAAAGGGCCTGGACGGGTGAGTATTGGCAGCGCGCGTCACGTCTGCGAGGAAGGCGGGGTGCCGTTTGCCCTCCACCTGGCCGATGTGGTGTACCGCCGAGGCTCCGCCCTAGTTTGATCGATCAGAACGGCCACCAGTGTGCGGTCGTTGATTGCTCGGGTGGCTCATTCCTGTGCATCTGTCGCCGATGCGGCTTTTACAGTTCAGGAGGCCGCGTGATGAAGTTGGGTGCCCCCTGTGCCCCGTCGAAGACGGGGGTTGGGCACGCTGCTTGCACATATTTTTCGCAAGGCAGGCACCCACAGCAGATCAACAGGGATAATCATGTCAGATTCACCCCGTCTCCTTGGGCTGTACAGCGGGGAGATACATCAGACGGGCCCCCCGGCGAGGGGGTCAAGCAGCAGCGGCGCGTGAACGAATCCTCCTCCTCCTCCTCCTCCTCCTCCTCCTCCTTCTTCTCCTCCTCCTCCTCCTCCACCTCCTCCCCCCCCTCCTCCTCCTCCTCCTCCACCTCCTCCACCTCCTCCACCTCCTCCTCCTCCTACTAGAGGTCGTCAGGACACGAGCCTGCCGTGCCTCCATTCCGATGTCGCGAAGTGCCTCTGGTGGCGTGGTCCTGTGTGCCCAGGGTGTCCCCCCCTCCCCCCCGTGTGCGGCGATGCGGCAGTCCAGTGGTGGATCGGGGGAAAAAATCGCAGGCCTAGAGACTGACACCAACACCAATGTCGGCGGCGTGCGTCCACCGAGGGAAGAAGATCCCGATTTCGGTGATGGTGGTCATATTATGGCTTCCAGAGTGACCGAAATAGTACCACCAACACCGAAATGTGGGATCATCTTCCCCCAGTGGAGGCACCCTCCTGTGTTGGTGTTGGTGCCCATTCCCAGGCCCCCAAAAAAGGCAGGTAAGAGGAGGAGGAGGAGGAGGAGGAGGAGGAGGAGGAGGAGGAGGAGGAAGAGGAGGAGGAGGAGGAGGAGGAGGAGGAGGAGTGCGCTACAAGCCGTCGTCTGGCGCGGGGAGGAGTTCTCTTGGGGAAAGAAAAGGCAGTCAAGAGTTCTGATGTTCCAATCCCGGATCACCAGAAAGATCATTGAGAAGCAGAACAGTTTCGCAATTCGAGGGTTTTTACATGTCGGGCCCTGGGAAACACTCGTCCGACACTGTTTCGACATTGTTTCGGCACTTATCCGGGTGCTCGACATTATTTTTGGGATGTGGTTTTTGAGTACGATGGGAGCAGCCTACGTTCAGTGGTGGATCGGCAGGCAAGAGGAGGAGTGCGCCACAAGCCGTCGTCTGGCGCCGGGAGGAGTTTTCTCAGTCAAAGTTCTCTCACAATCAGAGGCGACGAAAGGGGCGAATAGCTCAGGGGGGGGGCAATACATGTATTCAGGGGCGCCGATGATCCATGTCTTCAGCGAGGCCCGGAGGGGGTACGTGTAATGCTCTCCCCTGGGCTATTCGCCCCTATCGTCGCTTCCGACACGAGCGGGCAATAGGTAGGGCACGTTTGGCTGGAGCAAGGGTGGTCTTCGCGGCCCATCCCGCCTTCAGGGTCTCCTGGTGCCTGATTTAGGCTTCTCTGGGACCTCCTGGAGCTTCTGGGGGGCTTCTCGGGGGATTGTTGGCGATCTCTGAGATTGTTTCGGGGCGGAAATCACACACATTGGTTCGTGTTTTCCCTCTGGGACCTCTCTGGGGGCCCTCTAGGCAGCCTTGGGGGGCTCTCTGGCCGTCTCGGGGCCTTCTTAGAGGTCTCTTGAACCGTACTAGGGCGATCTTTGGGGCCTCTTGGGCTGGCGTGGAAGGTCGAAAGCTTGAAAAAGTGAAAACGCCAAAAAGCTGTTTTAAAGCTATCGGTACAGCAATGATGTTTGCCCTCGGGGTCCCTTTGGGGGCTTCTTGAAGCGCTCGCCCGGCGACTCGGGTCCCTATTGGGCTGTGTTGGAGCCATCTTAGGGCCTCTTGGCCAGACATGGGTCCCGTTTGATTCTGAACGGGTCACGCGAGACCACGCGACAATCCCCGAGAGGCACACCACACGATAATTCTAAGGGACTTGATGACAACCCAACTCGCGTATGCATTCGCATATCGTGTTACGTGTATGAACTAGTATGTGTACATATGTGCCTGTATGATTGTGTGCATATGTGTGTACAAGTTAGGATACGTCTATGTGAGCACAATCATGATAATATAGAGCTGTCTAGTTATATATACAGTTGCAAGCACATATGTTTAATTATATATGCATATATGTATGTGTGTATGTATGTATGCATGCATGCATCATGTATGCATGTATGTATGCATGTATATGTGCATGTATGTATACATGTAGGTATGTAGGAATGAATATATGCGTGCACACACAGGTTTGTGCTTGAACATGTCGATGAACGTGCGTATATATACATATATATATGTGTGTATATGCATATATATAGTTTATGTATACATATATATATATACACACATATATATATATAGGTTTGTGTATACGTATGTGTGTATGTATGTGTGTATGTATGTATGTATGTATGTAGGTAGGTAGGTAGGTAGGTAGGTAGGTGGGTGGGTAGATAGGTAGGTAGGTAGGTAGGTATTTATGTTTGCATGTATGTATGTATGTATGTATGTAGGTAGGTAGGTAGGTAGGTAGGTAGGTAGGTAGTTATGTATGTATGTATGTATGTATGTGTGGGTGTATGTATGTGTATACATGTATACACAGATCTAACAAATACGCCCCTCCTGGAGCGTTCCCTTTCCCGAACATGTGGTGGCCCCCCCCGGCCTCCCAGGGAGGCCCCAAAACGCCCCATGACGGCCCAGGACGGCCCGAGATGCTCCAAGGGGGCCCAGAACGCGAAAGGACGGCCCATGACGCTCCCAAGCAGCCCAAGACAGACAGACTTCTGACGGCTCCCCAGGCATCCAGGAGACCTCCAAGAGGCCCCAAGAGAGCTCCGAGAGGCGTCCCGGGAGCGCCCGACGAGGCCAAAACCGTTGATTTGCATAGTTTTTGCTTGAGGTTCGCCTTCTCGCGTTTTCGAGCTTTCAACGGTCCAAGACGGCCGAAAAGGGCTCCCAAGACCGCCCTAAGACCGCCCAAGAGCCCCCAAGACGGGCCAAGAAGGCTCCAAGACGGCCCCAAAACGGCCCAAGAGCGTCCCGAGGCAGCCCAAGAGAGCCCCGAGATGGCCCGAAAAGCCGCAGAGGCCCCCAGGAGGCCCCAAGATTCCACCAAAGAGCTTGAAGAGGCCCCAAGAGCATCGGAGAGGCCCAAGAGTGGAACCAAGAGGCCCGAAAGCAGCCCCCCAGCGGCCCCCAAACTGCCCCCCAAGAGCCCCCTGCACGCCTCTTGCCCCCCCCCCCCCGATTCCTGCGCACTTCATGTTAGGAGGCCCCACTTGAAAAAAAAAGAGTTCCAGTGATTCTCTTTCAGTTCAAATTCATCCCGAGCCCCATCAAGACTTCGGGATCACACTGCACAGATTTTCGGGAGTATTGTTCAACTCTCTGACGCTGCCTTGGCACTCTCTTGGGTCGTCTTCGTGGCTTCTTGGCTACCCTTGAACTCACATCGTATAAATCGAGATCCCATGGATTCACGAGCAGAGGTCCCGAGCCAGACCCCTTCCCCCCTTTCAGCCCAATGTCGAAACGCCGAGTGAAACAAAAAACGCCAGGTCCAGCGCGAATCCGAGAAATCCGCGCGGACCTCCGAGTTTTTATGGTTACTTATGGCGTTGCTCGCCCCCTCACGTTCAGTCGGGACTGTCCCTCTACAGGGGGAATATTCCGAAATAGTCAAAACATAAACATAGTCGGGGGACGTTTCTTTTGTTCGCGTATGTTTGATCATTGTTTGAACATGTTTGGGGTATGAGCGTATGTTTCGCCCAACATCCGTTCATTGTATGAACATGTTTGATCATTGTTTGAGCGTATGTTTCGCCCAACATCCGCCTGTAGGGTTATGATGGTCTTACCTACTTGAGCCTTGATCATCTGAAACAATTTCGAGCACCAGACACGTACCCAAAAACTATGGTTTTCACGTGCTGGGCATTGGGAGACACTCGACCGACACTGTCTCGACACTTTCGACACTTTTACGGGTGCTCGAAATCATGTCTGGAATGCGGCCTTCAAGCACGATGGGAGCAACATGAGTTCAGTGGTGGATCGCGAAAAATAGGCGGGCTAGAGGAGGAGGAGGAGGAGGAGGAGGAGGAGGAGGAGGAGGAGGAGTGCGCTACAAGCCGTCGCCTGGCGCCTGGAGGAGTTCTCTCAGTCAAAGTTCTCTCAGGATCAGAGGCGACGACAGGGGCGAATAGCCCGGGGGGGCGGCAATGCATGTATCCAGGGGCGCCGATGATCCATGTCTTCAGCGAGGCTCCCGGAGGGGGTACGTGTAATGCTCTCCCCTGCCCGATCGTCGCTTCCGACACGAGCGGGCAATAGGTATTCTGTAGGGGGCACATGGCGAGGCGTGCGCGGGCGGGCACCAGACGCCCTCGCAGGCCCACCCAGCGCGCGGGGCGGCCACGAGCCTTCCACGGGTCTCCCACGCGTCGGGCGAAGGCCCAGCGGCAGGGCGCGCACGCGTCGAGGACAACGGGCGGGCGCGGGGCGAGAACCTGGAGAGCCCCAGGGCGAGCACACAGTTGGGGGTTCAGTCGGGCGTGTCTTCTTTCTACAGGAGGTACCTACAAAAGGGAAACAATCGTCCAGGGACGATTTTCCTATCATTTATCAAATGCGTTGGAGCATTTTTTATTTTTTTCGTCGAAAATCCGCCTGTAGGGGGACTTGCCCGACCGAAGCTTAGGGTTTAGTGTTTAGGATTTAGGGTTCAGGGTCCACTCGCCCAAACTTGAAACCTGTTGGACGTATCCCACCCACCCATGACCCAAGACATATTGATTTCAAAACGACGACGACGATACCGATGGTGAAGACGACGATATTGATTTCAAAACGACGACGACGACAGTCGCGCAAAGTCTTTTGGGAAACCGCTGCAACGGCGATGCGGCACGCGCGCGCGACGACGCGATGAGAAGAACCACGTATATTTACGCGAGTCCCTGCGCGTCGCAGGGACGCCGTCCAGCGGCGGTGAGATTGCATGGAGTGGCTGCGAAACGAGCGCGGGATAGCTCGTTGCCCCGACGAAACGGATCCCCAGTTCGCATCCTTAGCTCCGCGGCGCGGTGCGCGAAGGCCGATGCAAGGGAGATGCGATGCGCGCACGCGAAGCGACGCAAACGAGTAGCTCCCCGCGGCAATTGACCGACGCCTTGGCGATGCATACTCCGGCTTGCCACGAGGCGCGCGGGAATGTTCGTTGTTTGGCGGGGCATTCCGAGGGCGGGGATCTGCGCGAGGGTTGCGCCCTGCGTTTTGCAAGTGCTCTCGGAACACCATGCACTCCGAGGGCAAGGACCTGCGCGAGGGGTGCGCCGAAATTTGCGGCGGCATAAGGGGGCGCGGAAGGAGTTGTTTAAGGAACTTTCCGGGATTTTTATATTTAGAGGGTCTTATTTCTTAGGGTTTGCGCTGGAGAAGGCGCGCGCTGGCTGCGACCCTCCCCGCCAGGAATGTTGGGGGGGATCGCTGCCTACGCCGCGCGCGCTCCGAACTTTGCACTTCCGCCCCAGACCGCCCACAGTGAAGCCTTTTAGGGCTCAGGGCTTCTACCCCCCAGCCCCCCTTTCAAGGTGGGCTTTCGTGTCCGGCGCGCAAGCGAGCGTGCTGTTGCGAGCAGGCCGAAACGGCCCGGGCAATTCGCGCGCGTTTGAACACGCGCGCGATGCGCTCTGTGCAAGCGCGCGAGCCAGCCTTCCCGAGCTGTTGGCCGTGGCCTTCGGCTTCGAGTTGCGCCGCGGGGCTGCCGCAGGCGCAGAAGTCCACGGGTGCGCACAAGTCCGCGGCTGACGGCGATCCGCGCGGTTGTAGCATTCGCTTTCGCCGTTGGGCTTGGCCGCTGGTGTCGCCCCCGCTGAAACGATTGCATGATCGCCGCCGCCGCGCAGTGCGCTCTGTACAGGCGCGCGAGCTCGCCTTCCCGAGCTGCTCGTCGTGGCCATTGGGTTTGAGTTGCGCCGCGGGGCTGCCGCGGGCGCGGGAAACCACGGGGGCGCAGAAGTCCGCGGCTGACGGCGACGCACGCGGTTGTAGCATTCGCTCCCGCCGTTGGGCTTGGCCGTTGGCGTCACCCCCGCTGAAGCGATTGCATTATCGTCGCCGCCGCGCGATGCGCTCTGTGCAGGCGCGCGAAGTTGCCTTCCCGAGCTGCTCGTGGTGGCCGTTGTGTTTGAGTTGCTCCGCGGGGCTGCCGCAGGCGCAGAAGTCCACGGGGGCGCAGAAGTCCGCGGCTGACGGCGACGCGCGTGGTTGTAGCATTTGCTTTCGCTGTTGGGCTTGGCCGTTGGCGTCACCCCCGCCGAAGCGATTGCGTTATCGACGCAGCCGCCTTCGGCGCGAACTTCCCATGGCTGGAGGGGGGCGCGAAGGGGTGGGCGTGGCACGTCTTCGCTACGATGCGCGGGCATGGCTGCGGCGGCACCTGCATGGCGGGAGAGCGCTTGGGAGTGCCGGCGATCGTTCGCGAGCGCCTGGGAGCGCTTGGGGGCGCCCGGGAGCGTTGGCGAGCGCCTGGGAGCGCCGCCAGAGAGCATTGCGGGG
The DNA here is from genome assembly GCA_963575745.1 of Prorocentrum cordatum. Lineage (NCBI taxonomy): Eukaryota > Dinophyceae > Prorocentrales > Prorocentraceae > Prorocentrum > Prorocentrum cordatum. Next base: position 82,930 of record CAUYUJ010017244.1, on the reverse strand, counting down.
TGTTTGTGAATGCTTTGGGGTGCCTGGGAACGCATGTGAGCGCCCTGGGAGCGCCTGGGAGCGCTTTCGCGCGCCAGGGAGCGCGTGGGCGCGTTTGCGAAAGCTTGGGAGCGCTTGCGAATGCTTGGGGGAGCTTGAGGGCGCCTCGTAGCGTTTGGGGTCGCATGGGAACGCTTGGGAACGCTTGCGAGCGCCGTGGAGCGCTGGGGAGCGCCTGGGAGCGCCGCCGATGAGCGCGCGGGAACATGTGGGAACGCTTGGGAGCGCCTAGGAACGCTTGGAGGCGCCAGGGAGCGCGCGGGAGCGCCTAGGAGCGCTTGGGACACTGTGGGAGCGCTGGGGTTTGAACCCGAGGGCACCGCGTGCTGTATTTTCATATGGTTTGCGGCCCCATGGACGGCCGAAAGGGCGCCGCGTGCAGTATTTTCATAGGTTTAGAGCCCCAGGGGACGGCGCCGACTTTTCATTAATCGAACCAGCGGAGCCGTACACGTGCGGCGTGCGAATGCCTCCTCAGCGCTGCGCGCTTCGTCGGTGCCACGGACGTGGAATGGGTACGCTCGCTGTTCGCTCGGCCAGACGCCGCGGGCTCCGACTCTGCACAACCCGCGGTTTGCAATTTAGGGCTTGCACCCACGAGCGAACACCCGGCAAACACCCTGAAGTGCCACCTAGCACGAGCCTTCCACGGGCCGGCACCGGGAGAAAACCCAGAACCTCCACCCAGAACAGGGCGCCCACGAGTCGACCACGGGCGGGCACGGGGCGAGAACGTGGTGACGACCGCCTACCGCGAGGAACCCCAGGGTGAGCACTTGGCGAACACTAGGGACTACAGGCACGGCGCCCACAGGCAACACCTTGAAAATCGCAGCCAGCGCACGGGGCGCCCACGATCAACGAGCGCGTTCCACGACTCGCAAAGTGCATATTCGCAAACGCCCTGTCTTCTTCGACGTAATTTAGCGTCAATCCCCCACGGCGCGCCTAGGCCATTTTGCGGGTAGATATTTTGCGGGTGGTTGAGTGCGCTCGTCTACGCGAGGCGCCCACTGCCGGGTACCAGCGCAAAACCAGGTAATCCGGGCCAGTTGTGGAAGAGAGCACGCAGGAACTCTCGCAGGAACCCCAAAATGCAAGAGTTGCGTTGGACATTTTTCATAGCCTTGGCCACCTCGCCATGTGAGTGCCTTCCCTCTCTTCCTCCCGCTTCGCGGCCGCTTTCGCCCGTTTCTCTCCGTACCGCCGGCTAGTTACCGATATCCATTTCATGAACCGCTTGAGCGTGCGCGCGGACTGCCTCTGCCGCGCTGCGACGTAAAAAGGGTATGAGTTTACCTGAAAGGTGGGCAGTGCACTTCGTCATTTTCTATGACTGTTTTCGCGCTGGAGTTTAATTCTTTTTTGGCAATATTACACGCACTATCTGTACGTTGGGTATTTTTCTTCTCTTCTGAAGTATGTCTGTCTGTCTGTCGGTATGGCGGTATGGCGGCTATGTTGCCGCCGTAACCGCCCCGTCGCCGCGTCGTCGCCGCCCGTCGTGTTGACCTGTCTGTCGGTCGCCGCGCTGGTTGCCGCCCCGTCGCCGCCTCGTCGCCGCCTCGTCGCCGCCCGTCGTTGGGGCCTGCCTGTCAGTCGCCGCGTCTGTTGCCGTCGTCGCGGACCCGGCGCCGCACCACATATACTGCACAACAAAAGGTTGCACAATCTCTCTCTCTCTCTCTCTCTCTCTCTCCCTATATATATATATACAAATACATATATTTCAGCACGCAGACTGCACCACATGGATCTTGCACAACATAGATCGATCGCACCACAGATATTGCACCACAGAGATCTCACAACACATATTCCACCACATAGACTGCGCTACAGACGTTGCGCGTCATACGTGCACGCAACATAGGCGGCACAAGCTATATTGCATCACATGGATCCTTCCAAATAGTTTGCCAGAGGAATGCGCCACATAGATCGCACCCAGAGGCTACACAACATAGACTCCACAGCGCATATTGCACAGCATGTTTTGCACGGCGCTCATTGTTTCTCTTAGATGCCATCTGATGGATCGCGCCACATAGGTTGCATACCATGTATTGCAGACGACATAATGTACCACATCGGCTGCACCGCACAGATTCTACAACATATATTGTACGTTATATATTGTACCACGTAGATTGCACCACTTTCATTGCATACATGTATTGCTAGAAACGCACTGTTTGGGTCACTGCTGGCTAACATATCCCTGCGTTCGACGCCGATGGTCCGAAGACAGTGTCGGGCATCGGAATCGGCGGCGCAGGCATTTTGGTTCCTGCTCAACATCTCAATCGGCATCGTCACAAAGTCGCTGTTTCTGAACGAGCAGGTGTGCTTGAGAGAGTATGGATGCCATAATTTCAAGTTCCCATTAGCGATGACTTGCATTCACTTGATGACGACGCAGGTTTTTACTTACATCCATGTGTTCGTCATCAGGGGGTCCGCAAATGGGCCAGAGCTCGACTGGCCGGCACGAGTGCAGAAGGTCGTGCCCCTGGCCCTGTGCTTTGCGATCGCCGTGGGCCTCGGGAACGTCTCCCTGAATTATCCAGGTACCTGCGGCAATTTCCGCCGCCGTGCCACGGGCCACAGGCTCCGAGGGCGGGATGAGGTGGCGCATGTGAGTGGGTGGGGAGGAGAGGCCGTTGCCTCAGAGGCGTACGTGAGTAGGAGGTTGCACCACAGGATTACACATACTCTACCAGATCCCACCGTCTCAGCACGCCCACGGCGTGCCGATATTGCTGGCGGATCTGTATCCGTCGTACAAGTCCATGGTGGGCGGCGGGACTCCTTTTGTCACGGTCCTCATGTCTGTCTTATGCGGGCGCCTGGCGGCGCGCCAGCGTCACCCCACAGTCAACGGCCGCATCTGTGACGGCGCTCTTCTCGTCTAGGGGGCTTCGAGACTGTCGAGCATCGGGGTTCTCGGACGTGATCGTGGCTTCTCGGCGGTTTCCCTGCTTCGGGGTGCTTTCCCAGCAGTAGCGCCTCGCCGAGAGCGGTCTGGGGGTGCCCGGATCGTCCCAGACGTCGGGGCTGGACAGAACCCCCAACAGTGACACGTCGATTAGTGAATTGTCCGTTTTCGGTTCTCGAGAGGGCGCCGTGGCCGTTATTTTCCAGGCTTGCGCCCGCCAGGTTTGGGCCTCAGGTCGTTTTCACTAAACCACGTTTTACTTAAGGGGGGTCTGTCCATCCCCGAAGACGGCGGCCGGAGAACCGACAGCCAGACGACGAGCGGTCGCCGCTGGTCGTCGCCCCGGGGCTCGGGAGCCCATCAGAAGTTTGTGGTCCCTTGCCCTTTGTGCCAACACTTGAGGCAGCGAGAGATAGACACAGATAGAGAGAGAGAGAGCGAAAACAACACAAAAACAGCCTGCTCAGTGTTTCAAGCAGCACGTTTCCGCAGGTGATCTCGCAAGGCGTTCCACCAGGCTTCTGGCGAGGCACAGAGGTTGTTCAACCTGGGATATCAGGTTGCAATATGTTTTTGGGCAGCGGTTTACCAAACTTGATGAATGGTTTGTAGAAGTGTCTGTGTTGCGAAGGCCTTACGGCCGGTGCCGCCGATCCTGAAGGGAGACGATGACGACAACGGCGGCGGCGGCGGTGACGACGACGACGACGACGACGCTGACGTGGGCCAGAGGGATACTTCTCTGGGTCTCTTCGGAAGGCTCTCGGGGGCCTCTGGGGAGAAATTCTGGGGCCTCTTGGGAGCCACTTGGGAACCTCTTGGAGCCTCTGCGGGCTTCCTAAGGACCTCTTGTGGGTCTCCTGTGGCCTTTGGGGGACCTCTTGGGGCCTCCTGGGAGCCTCTCGGGGCCGAGGGCTCGAAATGTCCGTTCGGGCCCCCCCGTCTGGGCACGCTCTTGAAGGAAGCCGTCTTGGATGCGTGTCGGGCCGTCTTCGAGTCGTTCTGGGGTGTCTTGAAGTCCTCTTGGGCTGTTTGGGGGCCCTCTTGGAGGCCTTTTGGGCCGCCTTGGAGAGATCCTTGAGGCCTCTTGGGCCATCTTGGAGCGGCGGGGAGCAGAAAAGGCGTGAACGTCCAAATGTTTCTTTGATCGAAAAAAGATTTCCTTGTGGGGCCCTTCTCGTGAGTACTCTTAGAGGCTTCTTTGGGCGTCATGCTGGCCTCTGGGGCGGTCTGGACGGTGTGAAGGCGCTTTGGACCGATAGTTTGGCGATTCAGGGCCTTCTTGGACCGTCTCGGGGGCCTCTGGGGGCACTCGTGGCCTGTCTCGGTACGTTCGGAGGCCTCTGGACCCGCAGGGGGGGGCCGCGTATCTGACCCCCCCCCCGGGGACCCCCCCTCCCCCCTGCCCTTTTCCCAATCCCCCCCAGGACCCCCCACCTCCCCCGACGGGTGAGGGATGAAATGGAAGGGGCTCCCCTTCGACTCGATTAGGACAATGCTAGATATTTCTCTCGCTGACAGGCTTGAGGACTTGGGTGCAGGGAAAGGGGACGACGGAGACGACGACTGGCGGAGACAATGACTCGAACAGACAAGCCATTCACACCACGCCGACAGGGTCGGCAGACTTCACCTTCCCTACAGAAGCCCTCCTGCCAGGTCTGCAGGGAGCGTCGCCTGCGATCTGGCGGCCGCCAGTGCCGGCTCGAGGATGATACGTCCCAGTGTGGACCCAAGATGCAATTCCGGACCGCCCCAGCCGGATGGTTGCTCGAGGATGTTCGAGTGAGGGTTGCTAGAACGACACAAAGATCGGGACAAAATCGGATCGGGATAATTCGAGATCTCTGAGAATCGGCGGGTTTGGAGGATGTATTGGGCGCCGCGGCCGCTCCAGAGCGTTCCGGAACCTTCTGAGAGCGCTCCGGAACGCTCTGGAACGATTTATCCCGATCCTAGCCCTGTTTTAGCTGCAATGAGTGAGTGGCTGCTCGAGGATGGCGCGTTTCGGGGTCAGACGCTGGTGTGTCCCGGGACAGTTCCAGGTGCATTCCGACCATACCGTCTCGAGGATGGTCCGCCCCGATTCCAGACCATGGTGCGCGTCGGGGCCACACAATGTTGCGCCCCGCTTATTCAGAGCGGTTCAGCGAAAGGATGGTGAGCCGCGTGGCCAGACAGTTTAGGCTGCAAATCTTGGGAGGTTCAATTCGGCATCGGCCCTGGTATATCCGTGGTCGGCGCAGTCCCGATTAATTCCGCTAAATCCCGTTCTGGAATCAGGCGCTTAATCCACCGTAATCCGGCTCAGCGGTCCTCCCATCGGGGGCTGCGTAGCCCTTCTTCGTTCTTTCAAAGATTTCCTCGCAGTTGCCTCCTCAGACAGTGTGGCGTCCCAGGATCTCTCCAGATGTGCATTCACTCGGGAGGGAGAAAACACACAGACACAATTAATTCGTCGACTCCCCAGAAAATATGGGAAAATGTGGGAAGTGGGGGGGGAGACAAAAACCCAGATCATATGGAGGAAGATTTAGGGAATCCTGTTATATGTGTATATTATTTGTGTGTCCCAGGGTCCCTTCATTTACGCGTGCCGAGGCTTCCCCAGCATAGAATCCTACGACAGTTCACGCTGGCGGTGCTTCGGGTGGGCCACCCCTGTCGGGATTGGGGGGCCCGGGCTGTGGCCCGGGCCTCGATCTGGTGGTTTGCAGGATGCGATCTGCCTTATTTGTTGACGGGTCCGTTTTCAGCCACTACCACCACCATGCGGAGGACGGGGAGGGGGTCCTCCTCCGCCTCCTCCTCCTCGTCCTCCTCCTCCTCGTTCTCCTCTTCCTCCTCCTCTTCTCCTCCTCCTCCTCTTCCTCCTCGTCGTCCTCCTCCTCCTCTCAAGCCATTTCGGCTCAAGCCGGGGGTACCAGACGGTGCTTCGCCTTTGGGTCGGCTTTGGTGCTTGAGCGAGGCGCCTTGGGCATCTCACCCCGCTCCTGACACCCAGCGAGCAGCGTGTTAACCAAAGCCAGAGCTTATCCGCACACCAGCAGCAGCATGGGGCCCGTCACTCGTATTTGGACCCGCTGCCGCGGCTGCGGCGCATGCGAGTACAATGACAAGTTGGACCAGAAGAGCCCGTGCTGCCCCAAGTGCCACAGGAGGCCGAACTTGCATAAAGGAAGAGCCCGTCCGCGCTCGCCCTCTCGGTCCCCAGGACGCGTGCAGATCGGCGATTCAGAGATCATTCCCCTCCACGACCCTGGGGCCGCCACGAACTCCAGACTCTCAGGAGGCAGCAACAAGAAGAAGGGCTCAGTCACCAGCCATTTGCAGTCCGCCCTGGTCGAGGCGACCGACCCGCAGCTGCGCGGCATGCTCCAGGTTCAGATCTTGAGAATCGAGGCCGCTGAAGAGCACAACGCAGGCGGCTCGACGGTCACCACCGTCGAGGCCACGAAGAAAGCTGACGGGGCTTGGCGCGCCGCCTCGAACAGGCACAACCAGCTCGTCGCCAACGTGCTGAAGCTCAGGGAGAGTTGGCGAGCCGCAGAAGCCAAGGCAGCTGAGGCAGCGCTAGTTCTCGCGCGGGCGGAGGCCACCAAGAAGAAAGCAGCTACCGCTCTCGCGCAGGCCGAGGGCGTTGGCCAGGCCGGCGCACGCGACGGCAAGAACGAGGGCGGCGCCGTGTTCCCCGTCATCTGGGACGCCCAGCTTTTCGCCGAGACGGAGGAGCTGGATCTGGAGGAGGCCGAGCGCACGCGCACGGAGCTCACCAACGTCAGGCAGGCGCTGGAGGGCCTAAAGAAGCAGTTCGACGAGAAGGAGCCGCAGATGCAGGAGCTCATCAGGCGCGCCCACGCGGTGCGCAAGCAGCAGCAGGAGCGGCCCGCCAAGAAGCGCAAGGGCGCCGACGGCACCACCGCGACGGCGCAGCAAGGGGCGTCCGCAGGAGGCGCGGCGGGGCCGCCAGCGCGGCCGACGGCCAGGCGCAAGCGGACGCCCCCGCCGCCCACTCCACCGCCACGGCGGAGCAGGGGGCGACCACGCAGCAGGAGGCCGAGCGGATCTTCGCCGCCAAGTTTGCAGCCCAGGAGGCGGCCACGGCGGCCAAGGGCAAGGGCGTCGCGGGCGCTGCGGAGGCGCCGCCGCCGCCAGCCGCGCGCGGCCCGCCAGCTGGGGCAACCGGTGGCGCCGCGGCCCCCGCATCCCATTGACTAGGGGCTGCGGCAAAGCAGCCCGAGGAGGCAGACACCAGAAAGACCTCCGCTTTCCTCTACAGCAACATCGCGTGCATGGGTGACAAGGCGTGGGACGTACCATGTTTTCGGCCTCGCAGAGACGCACGCAGGACCAGCTGACGCGGGCAGGTGGTCAGGCAAAGCTCGAGGACATAACCTCTGATTGTTTCACAGTGCTGATCACCCTTCTAAGTTGAAAAGTCTTGAGGTGCGACGTGATTCCGTCGACGAATCGCAGTCAGCTGGGCGCGCCAACAAAGGTGGCGAATGGATCTTAGCTAGAGGGCACCCTCAGGCGCACATCTTCCATGGGGGGACCCAATCATCTGCGCTCGAGGCGAAGCCCAGCAACAGCCTCGACGGTTTTGTGCCCAGTGTTCTGAATTTCGAGTAGTATTCGATAGTCGTAGTCGTCTTCTACGGAATCTGCCGGGTGCCCCATGTCCCGCGGGTCCTAGTGGGAGACTTGAACATCTCACCCCGAATCCTCAGGCTTCGGGCTTCTTAAACGAAGCCGGGGGCATAATTGCGCGCGCTGGCGTCGGATGCACTTTGCGACCCAGGCGGGGGCAGGAAGGCTTCCCACCTGGACTACCTAGTTCACAGCCATGCCGCCCAGCCCTACATTCAGCAGGTGAGCCCGATCCATGATGCACCGTGGCGGCCACATATCGCTCTGCCAAATTCATTATGATTCATCGGGCGACCAGCTCCTAACCTGAATTATGGAGTTGCCCCGCCGGCTTCGAAGCGCGACTCGGCCCGTGAAAGCCCCCACCCCTGGATCAAAAGCGAGCCCGGCCAAGGCCCAACGGGCTGATAAGGCCATCGATGGGCAGGAATTTCGGGGCCGAGCTTTTCAAGCAGTTTTCTGAGATTTAATGGGCGAGGCCGACGACGCCGAGTCCACGAGCGCAGGGGGCTGGTCAGATGAGGGCGACGAGCCACCTTTTCCAGGCCATGAGTCCGAGGCTGAGGAATAAGACCCTTGGGCCAACGAGACCGCGTTCAGGCGAGCTGCCATGGTAGCAGAAGCGATCCCGGCGCCCGCAGTCGCGCCAGCCGAGGCCTCCGCGAGCGAAGGGTAAATTGAGCCCCGCGGACATCCTAGCAGCCCCATCCAGCTCTTCTAATTTGGCTCAGCGTGAGAACCCCCCCCCATACCTGCTGATACCCAAGGTGGAGTCCGCGCGTGCCAGCCTTACCTCGGACCGCCACCAGCAGTCAGCGGAGGGGGCCTCCGCCCCAGCCAGACAGCAGCCGTCGCTTGATAGTCCGAGCGATCTCTGGACTGAGCATCGCGCGCAAACGGGGGTGCTGAACCCCGACTGCTGCTGCCCTGCTGCTGCCGTTGCCCAATCCGTAGCCTTGCCATTCAAACCCGCGACCGCGCTGACCCTAGGACAGTTTCACGGCGCGTGGGTTCCTACGGCGGAGGCCACCATGCACAGCCACCACCAGCAGGACCACCTCGGGCGCCACGGGGCCCCGAGTTTCATATTGTGACGGTGCGGGGGGCTCAGGCCGTGAGTCGAGCCGCTCATGGCGAGGCGCGGTTGCACTCCGCGCTGCAGCAGATCTACCGCCGCCGAGCTTGTGGCAACCGTCAGCGCCAGCTCCAGCAGCTGCACGGGGCCGTGGATCGCCCGCTGCAGGAGGCGCCTGCAGGCGCGGGCGCCATCATCAAACCAAAGGACGACAATCCATCGACGAAGTGGCTGGAACTACTCAGCCAGATTCGCACCACCCCCGTCGAGGAGCTTATCGACTACGCAGGAGCGGCGGGCAGTCGGCAAGTCTCGTGAATTTCGCGAATGGGCTATCACTGCCCCAGCCTTGAGCACGCTGCATCGCTCGCTCAAGCCGCAGCCCCTGCCAGCGGAGTCGACCCAGGTGCGTCGCCGTCCTTCGTGCATCCCATGGTCCTGCTGGACCACGAAGCTGTCAGCTGGCATCAACTATGAGCTCCACCAGGACAGGCGCTAGGAGGGCTCCCGACCTGTTCCAACATATCGTTGATCATAGTCAAGCTCAGGGTCTCCCACCACTGTCAGGAGACGACGTGCGCCACGCCCTCAGACGGCAGCGAGCGCGCGCGGGTGCAGGCGCTGGCCGCCTCAGCCCGCTGGACCTGCTGCGCCTGCCGCAGGAGGCGCTGGAGGAATTCGCATGCCTGTTTCATCGTGGAGCAGCTGCAGATGTGGCCGCATCAGCTCCTGATGAATCGACGACCGCATCATCGGACTTCTGCCCGAGATCGCACACCTGTGGTCCATGTGCCGCGAGGACACCGCGCGCGCATGGGGCCGCGACGGTTGCGCCCCGTGGGGCGCAGCGGTCCGCGGCAACCCTGCCTTGTGAGACGCCTATGAGCCGGCCCTGCAGGAGGAGCTCACCGCCTGCGTCCGCGCGCCACAGGAGCACGGTCTTTTTGGGATGCTCCTCAGTTTTATGATTCTATCAGCTGGTGCTACCTGGGGGCAGAAGCCCTCGATCTGGACTTCCTTGCTGAAGTTCTGGGCCTGGGGCTCGCCCGGTGCATCGCTCCCAGGGTCCTCGCCCGGGGCGGCAGCTACGCGCTGCCATTCCAGCCGACGCGCTCGGTAGTTCAAGGACTTAGATCAGGGACTCGGTTCGCCAAGGTCATCACCTAAAAAGCGATGCGACGAGTCACCCCAGTTCGCGCGAGTTGCTCTCACCGTATATGGGTGGACGACTTGTCTCAGCGCATGCAGGGATCGCACCGGGCCATCAGGCGCGACCTCCTCAAGCGCCTGCTGGACGCCTGCCGTGCACTCCGCGATCGGGGGCTCAGCATCGCCAAGAAGAGCATCTTTGTTGTGCTCCAGCATGGGCGACTCGAGGTGCATCACGCGAGGCCTGACCCGTCATGGATTCAAGGTCTCGCTCGAGGCTCAGGCCTCGGCGCAGGTGTCCGAGCAGCTCAAGGAGGGACGCAGAGGCACATCAAGCATGGGCTGCCGCACATGAAGATTGCACGCCTCGCCCGCGCCTCCCGACGGTGCCACGTCACGGGCAGACAGGGCCTTCCAAGGGGCACATGTTGCAGGCAGCTACGGCCATCAACTCCACGGGGTGTTCGGCGCGCAGTTGGACCTCTTCCTCGCCTCGGAGACTCGCTGGGCCCACGGCTCCAAGGACGGTGTCTCGCAACCTTGCTGGACCTCAAGGCTGCCGCCTCCGACCCCGCCCGTAAGTCCCCGCGCGAAGCCATCCAGCAATGGCTTGCGACATGGATCCAGGCGGGGCCGATGGAGAAGGCCATGCATGATACATTGGGTTCAGTTCTCCATTTTTTCAGCCATTACCTAGAGGGCAGCGCGCTCGCCACATCCAGGGGCCGCAGTCTGCCATCATGCTGCACCTCCTGGACCTGGGGTGGACACGGACGCGGCCGCGCGAGTGGGCCCCCCCACCGGCTATAATCGGGGCCCACGGTCAGGACACCTGGAAGTTCGACCGCCTGCAGCTCACGGGGAACCCGCGCGTGGACATCCCAGACGCGCTGCTGCAGGACATCGATTGCAGTGCTCAAGCGAAACTTTGGGCCCAGGCGAGCCAGCACTACGCAGGATCTGGTACGGAGCACGGGATCGACAACAGGTCCTACCGCAAGTTGCTGCTGCATCTAGCCAAGATGAAGCATGGGCGACGGCTGTCTACCGCGATGCTCACCATCGCAGCGGGGGCCACGTGGCCGAAGGCCCGAGTGTTGGAGCAGACCAACGCCATCGCCGACGGCATGTGCCCGCGCTGCCAGCTAGGAAAGGAAACACCATGTCATCGGACTTGGGAGTGCGCCGCACGCCAGAAGCGCCCCGTGCACGACGCCGCGGAACGCGTGATCGGCGAGGCGGCCGCGCAACAGGACATGTACGAGTGCTACTGGGCGCGCGGCCTGGTTCCCCAAGCCTGGGCGCAGGTCCCGCCACCAGCAGCGCCCACCGCTGGACCGCCCACGGCGTCGAGGCCTTCGCTCCGCAGTGCTTCGAGGCCAAGCGCACCCGCTCAGTCATGCATATGTGCGGCGACGCCAGCGGAGGGGCCGACGCGGCCCCGCCAGTGCTGAGGCGCGTGGGCGTCGGCATCGCCGCTTTCCACAGCCTCGGCATCAGCGACATGCACTTGCAGATGGCGACGTGGGGGCCCCTGCCTGGTGACAGGCAGACGGTGGTCCGTGGCGAGCTGCTGGCCATGCTCCTCGCCCTGCAGGTCTCCGACCACGACGTCGGGTACATCGCAGATTGCCAAGGAGTTTACTTTAACTTCTACAATGGACATCCGAACTCGCCTGCTGGACCAGACGCCGACCTCCGGCATCAGGTCGGAGTCGAGAAGGCTCGCTGATCAGGGGATTTCGTTGTGCTTTTCGTTAACTCGCACGCGACGGGCGAGGACATCGCCATCGGCCGCACCAATGCATCATTCCCCTGCGGCAGCACTGTTCGCCGACGAGTTTGCCCACGTGGCTGCCGAGAACCATCGAGTTGAAAAGCACAGTCGTCAGAGGACTCAGATAATCGAGATTGACGCCTACCTTGTCCGCATGAGACTCCTGAGATCCAATTGAGAGGCTCTTGAGTTCGAGAAGGCCCATAGCCAGAACGTACCTGTAGGAAGCCGACAGCCTAGGAGAGCCAGAGCCCAGCCTGTCCGTCCTCCTGCTCCCACCCTGTGTGCAACTTTTGGGCCCCCCTATCAGCTAGACGACACAGGTAGAAAGTGTCTCTATTGTAAAAGGTTTCGCTTCTGCTAGCACCCGTGTAGAATGGTATAATTTAGAGTGTTACCATTTCAGAAGTGTAGATGGCACCTATATGAGGCCCCCCCTGGGTAAGCAGGTTCATGCAGCTGGGGGGGTGGATTCATTTAGCCCATCATCCGAGGTCCCACGCTGGGTTGGGGATTTGGTTATGCCCCCGTTGCGGGAGTTTCGTCTCTCAGCAAATCGGGAAGTTCGCAGCAGTTTGTCAACCCCTTTCGGCCACAGGGCGCGAGTATTTACGAGGTATTTATTCGGGCCCCTGGCCCAAGATTCTCAGCAAGGCTGAGCAAGCCCAGAGACGCAAGCACTTACAACAGGTGCAGGAGGATTTTCATCATATCGCTACGCAGTCGGGCAGAGACTCCAGAGACTCCTCCTCCTCCTCATCCTCTTCCTCCTTTGCTTCCACTTCCTCAGCTTCCTCCTTGTCCTCCCCTTCCTCTTCTTCCTCCTCCTGCTCTTCTCTTCCTCCTTTAACTTTTGGTGGTGGTGGTGGAACACACGCCCTTCGTTTGTGTCCGAGGGGTCGGGGGGGCCGGGGCGGGTGCCTCACGGGGTGACATGTTTGCCTGTCCGTGTTTTTGTTTTTCCATGTGTGTGTCGGAGGTCCGGGCCAGAGCTGCGGTTTCGGGCTTGCGCCCGATCGGGGATTATGTTTTTGTTGTTTTGCTCCCGTCGGGCTAGGTTTCACTCGGGCATGTCCTTCTAGAGGGGCAATCCTCAAGAATAGTAGAGAAGTAGTCTGCGGACGAGTCGTTGAGCATTTATGTTGCTATTGTTGGGTCTCTTTGGAGTATATGGGGTCCGAGTAGATGGGGTCCGAGTAGATGGGGTCGGAGGATCGCGCCGCATTGCCGATGCATTCGATGCGACTCGATGCGGATCCCGACTTTCTTCAAGCGGACGTCGCCGATGCATCGCCGACGTCGCCGATGCGTCACCGATGTCTCGGGCTTGCGCCCGATCGGGAAGTACTTGTTTGCTGTTGTGTTCCCGACGGGTTAGGGTTAAGTCGGGCATGTCCCTCTACAGGGGGAGTCTTCAAACATGTGGTGTTGAACAAGTCTGGGGACGACTTGTTGAGTATTGTGTGGCTATTGGTTGGCATGTTTGGAGTATTTTAAAGTTTCCGCCACACATCCGCCTGTAGAGGGGCATGCCCGACCTAAGGCTAGGATGATACTCGGAGAGTCATGAGTGCAGGAGGAGGAACACTGACCGCCGCAGGGGTGCGTGCTTCTCAGTAGCCCTACCTCAGCGAGTACGCCCGCCACGCTTTTATTGACCCTCTCGGACTCGGCGGATTCACGGACAAAAGGTACAATGGGTGGACTTGGGCATCGATGCCGCTGATTTTTGGTGGCATCCTCATCTGTTCGCAGAAGGAGGCGAACTTTAGCTTTCTGGGGCTGGCGTTCGCGGTTGTTGCCATGGTGGCGAGGGCCGCGAAGAGCATCGTGCAGGCCAGCCTGCTTTGCAAGAAGGAGCGCGTCGACCCCGTGACTCTGCTGTACTATCCGGTCGCGCTGGCGCGCGATTCCGCCACCGCGCTGGGGGCGGCTGGGGGCGGCGCCTGGGGAGGGGGGCACGCCGCAGGACAAGCGCAGGAAAACAGGGGGGCGTGTCTGTGCTCTGGGTGTTCCCGCGCAGGAGGTCTTGAGTATGTCCCAACCGTCCTGTGGTCCTGTGGTGTAGCGCCCCGTGTTCCTCTCCTCCTCCTCCTCCTTTTCCTCCTCCTCCTCCTCCCGCTTTTCCCTTCTCCCGTCAACTCTTCCACTGTGGCACACATCGCACGTTTCGTGACCCCATAGGGTGCTCCATCGAAGGCCCCAGTGGCACAGGCCGCATGCAGTTCCACCCCCCCATTTCGGCGCACCCCTCACACGCTTCGTGGCCCCACAGGGGGCCTCACCGAACGCTCCAGTGGCACAGGCCGCATGCAGTTCCGCCCCCCAAATTTCGGTGCACCCCTCACACGCTTCGTGGCCCCACAGGGGGCCCCACCGAAAGCTCCAGTGGCACAGGCCGCATGTAGTTCCGCCCCCCCCCATTTCGGCGCACCCCTCACACGCTTCGTGGCCCCACAGGGAGCTCCACCGAAGGCCCTAGTGGCACAGGCCGCATGCAGGTCCCCCCCCTATTTCGGTGCACCCTTCACACGGTTCGTGGCTGCATACGGAGCCCCACCGAAGGCCGCAGGATGAAAAGGAGACGAGGGTGATGAATGATGGCGAAGACTAGGAGGACCAGGGCTAGACTGAGCAGGGAAAGCAGGCTGATAATAACCCCCAGGGAAAGGAATAGAACGCAATCAGAAACCGACAACGGTGCAGGAGGATGGGGAGGATCAGGGTACGCGAGAGGAAGCACGATAATGATCATGATGTGAGCGAGGGCGAGACACGTAGGATGCCATGTATAATATGGGGTTCGCGGGAGGGAAAGGCCGGGAGGAGGCCAACGATACAGGCGGTGTGTTCACCGATGAGGGTGAGGATGGTCATAACGACGTTGGGGAGCACAATGATGATCATGGCGTCGGCCGTCATTGCGATTGTCAATACATAGGGTGAGGACAGGGACGCCGATAACAGGATCCAGGGTGTGGATGGGGACAAGTTTTCGGGCGATGGCAGAGGGCGAAGGACGAGGACGACGAGGACGACAAAGACCAGGAGAAGGATTATGATGCTGATGCTGACGCTGACGCTGATGCTGATGATGATGATGATCATGATGATGATGATGATGACAATGATGACAATGATGGCGATGCTGCTGATGATGATGATGATGATGATGATGATGATGATGATGATGATGATGATGATGATGAGGAAGTGGGGGAGAAGAAAATAACACTGCGTGAAGAAGGATGAGGACGAGAAGTAGGACAACGTTGGCTCCCATCGAGTCGGTCCCTGCTTGTGTAATCGTTCTCCTGCGGATGCATTTCCTGCTCGTGGTGTTCCTCCTGCCTTGTTGCTCCTTATACTGTTCCTGGTCGTCTAGCTCCTCGTCCACCTCCACCCCGTGTTCTGCCCCCCCCCCCAATGTTGCTGTTGCTTGCAGTCATGCTGTTCTTCATGACCTGGCCAATCCCCGCTGTGATCGCCGTTCCGATCCTCCTGCTGCTGCTGATGTTGCTCCTTCTCCCCTATGACCGTTCCCCGTTCAGTATCAGGGTGTCATGTTCCCAGAAAGTGTAATGTAGATCTCGCGTAGGGGAACCATGCGCCTCTCTGATTCCAATGCGCTCACGGACTCTGCAGCCCATAGGTGTAGCCCCACGAAGTTCGCGAACCGTTGCGGTCGGCACGCGTTTGATGGTGATGTGCGCGCGTATCCAATACACATAAACGATGCATGCACGATTTGCAGATACGAGTCTACATGGCTGAAACATGTTTTTCACATCATTTTGAGACATGGGTAGACACGTTAGACATGTTTGACATTTAGACACAATTCGGGCGTTCGGGCACGGGAAAGGTACCTTAGACACGCGAGCGTTTCGAATCCTGGCTAGAACGCCCAAGAGACGCGCCCCCGCAACAGCGAGAGCGTGTTAGACAAGCCGCCCGTCTCCACAATCCTGTGGTTTTGGGTCTTCGCTTTGAAGAGACAGCGCCCCGTGATCCTCCCCTCTCCGCCTGCTCCTCCTCCTCCTCCTCCTCCTCCTCCTCCTCCTCCTCCTCCATCTCAACGATCTTAGCCGCCGTCCTCCAGAGTGGGGCTGCCCACACCTTCGCTGCTGTCGGTGTTCTTCCGTCGGACGGCGAAGGCCGCAGGGATCTGGTGGAACAAGTGAGCGGATGTTGGGTTCGATGTGTTTGGGGGGGCTTCTACTAGCAAAATTGTTTCACCGACCTCTACCATCTCCCCCCCATCTCCCCCCCAGCTCCTCCTCCTCCTCCTCCATCCAGACGCCCACCATCTCCCCCCCCCAGCTCGAGGCATACCCCTCGAAGGCCGACGGGAAAGCTGCTGATCTCCCCATCTGGGGCGGGGGGGGACTCGGCCAGTGGGGCCCAGGCCACGCCAATAAGAATAGGGGCCAGTTAAACGACGCGCACTCCCTCCGGGACCCCCATCTGTCCTGGAGGCCCCCGAGAGGAGAAGGAGACGGAGGAGAAGGAAAAGGAAAAGGAGAAGGAGGAGGAGAGGGAGGAGAAGGAGGAGGAGGAGGATAAGGAGGAGGAGAAGGAGAAGGAGAAGGAGAAGGAGGATATGGAGGAGGAGGAGGAGGAGAACGAGGAGGAGAAGGAGAAGGATAAGGAGAAGGAGAAGGAGAAGGAGATCCAACTCATACGCAACAGCAGAAGGCGCCTTGACACACCATCCGCGGCAGGCGCGGCGGCGGGCATGTCTCCGTTTGCGCTGGCGCTGCTCATGCCGTGGCTCGCGCAGCACCGCCGGCCTCGCTGAGCTCAGATCGTTTAGCTCGGGGGGGATCCTTCAGCAGTGGCGTAGCTCGGGGTCCTTCAGCAGTGGCCGTTCTCACTACACCATGTGCTTCACAGAAGGGGACTCTGTCCATCCCCGGAAAAATAGGGGAACGAAGAATGACAGAAACATGACAACTCCGAGGTTCGCGCGGATTTCTCGGATCCGCGCTGAGGCCCCCTGGCGGCGTCTCCGGCACCGCGCCTGGCGCGCTCCGCGCGCCACGGAGAGGGGTCCAGCGCGGATCCGAGAAATCCGCGTGGAGCGCCGAGTTTGTATGTTTATGTAATTGTTCGTTCCTTTAGAAGCATTATGCCTTTCTTATATGGGCCCCCACCACATAATGTTCTAGTTATGGTTTGCACGAGACGCTCTCACAGCATTTCTGGCTAAGACCGTCATGTTCCGATACCTCGGCCTTAGATTCTATGAGCATGGCGTTTTGGATTTCTTGCTGCTCTAAGAACATGTCGCGGTTAGCCTCTAACTAATGCCGGAACGTTCGGTCTTTTCTCAAGATCAGGAGGAGGAAGAGGAGGGACGTTGAGGAAAAGGATGAGGATCTTCGTCCTTGGCCTTGTAGCGTGTGCTGCCCGTCGCCGCTTCGGGGCCTCTCCTTTGCGATGTTGTAGGGGAGCGGTGCCCTGCTCTCGGGATCTCGCGTGACCAGCTTTCGAGGAACAAGCTTTAACATAACCATGAAACTCGGAGGTCCGCGCGGATTTCTCGGATCGGCGTTGGGCCCCCCTGGCGGCGCTTCCGTCGCTTCCCCTTGCGTGCTCCGCGCGCCAGGCAGAGGGGTCCAGCGCCGATCCAAGAATTCCGCGCGGAGCGCCGAGTTTTCATGATTATGTCATCGCTCGTTCCCTCAGGTTTATGTAATCAGAGTATTGTCCAGATCGATTCCTCGCAAGATGTCTACCGTTGCTCCAGGGTGGATAACTCCCCCCCCAGTGGCTTTGGATTTCAAGAGGCTGGACTCTTCATTTTTGAGCTGTAAGAGACGGGGTATTCCCAAATAGTCGAACAATAGTCTTGGGACGATTTGTAAGTTTTTTTGTGTTTTAGCATGTTTGGACTATTCTTGATTTTTCCTCCACAATCGGCCTGCAGGGGGACATGCCCAACCTAAGTATATCCCAGGGTTGGCCCCAGAATTTTTGGTCCGGTCGGGAACCTCCCACTGCCTGGGATGGGGGCCGACGTATCCCATGCGTCTCGCCGGTGTTTCTGCCGTGCTGGCCACGGAGTGCACGGTGGACTCGACGGGTGCTGCGGTCGTTCTCCTTTTTTGCAGTCAAACCGCATAGTAAGGACGAGTGATTCTCCAAGGCTACCCTGGCATCCTTGTCCTAAGTCGGGCCTGTCCCTCTACGGGAGGAATATCCAGAAATAGTCAAAATGATAGTCTGGGGTCGATTTTGTTGACTATCTTGGTGCATTTGGGGTGCATTTGTTTGGAGCATTTTTGATTATTAGCTTTTTTTTCTGTTGAAAAAACAAATAAAACAAATCGCCAAACATCCCCCTGTAGTTGGACAGGCCCGACCTAACTTTAACGACGTTCGCTGGACGACATCGATCGAAAAACGCTGGCGTGGCCCTCCGAGGCCCTTTTGCATCCTCTCCGCGCATCCTTACGATACGGGTTGACTGTACCGCCTTCTCCTCGGAAAGAAACATACGAGATCAGTCGAAGAAGAACAACAAATCGTTATAAACATAGACTTTTGGCGCTCCGCGCGGATTTCTTGGATCCGCGCTGGGCCCCCCCGGCGGCGCCTTTGGCGCCGCCTCTAGCGCGCTCCGCGCGCCGGTGATGGGGTTCCGGCGCGGATCCAAGAAATCCGAGCGGAGCGCCAAAAGTTTGCTTATGGCGTTCTTTGTTTTTCTCATTTGGTCTTCGAGATTCGAGCGAGGGTTGGATCAGCACGCCTGGTTGCCCCCCCCGCGGGCATTTCTGGACTGGCCTGACCCTAGCGACGGAGGGTGTTCTGCCATTCAGGCTGCTTTGGCAGGGCGGCCTGGAGTGGTGGGCCGGGGACACTGTGGGCAGAAAACGTACCCAGCTTGATTGCCCCCGTACGCCTGTTTTGAAACGCAACATGTACCGTGTTCACAACGTTAGTGTTCATACGCTGCGTGTTGGCTCAACGTGTTGGCCCACGTTTTGGCGAAAGTGTCGCGCCAAACAGACGTTTTCAGTCTACGTGTTGAGCACCGTGTCAACACGCTACGGGTTGCGGGACTGCGCATCCGGGCAGCAGAGTTGCCCAAGGATTTGGGCGCTGCGATTGCTTCACGCCCGGCGTTGCCGCCCATTTTCGGGCCCCGGGACCCTCACCGATCTATCGGGTCCTCTTGGACACCCCCCTCTTGGCCGCTCCCGAACATGCAGAGAGATGGGATTTGGGGCCCCAGGTGCGTTTTCCCGCGATGCTGCAGTTCTTCTCGCAATGTCTGATCTCAGGGTTTCCCTAGTTCTGAGTCGGCATCGGGGGGCGCGATGCGCGAAGCTGGGTGCCCCAGGGAGCGTGGCCACGGGATCGCCCATGTTTGGGGACGGCACGGCCCACCCGCACCCCAAGCCAGAGCCCCCACCCCCGACCTTGTGATCCAGATAGGGTTCCTGGCAGGGTGTTGCGTTGGTCCTTGGGGGCAGAAACGAGCCCCCACCCCCAGCCAGGGCCCCTTGGTCTGCAAGGTCGGGGGTGGGGGCCCTGGCTGGGGCTGGACTGCGTTGTACTAGGCTTCCTGGATAGGGTCGGAGTAGACGGAGTCGGAGGATCACGCGCATCGCCGGTGCATTGGCGATGCGGCTCGATGTGGAGCCCGATGTTCTCCATGCTGGGGTCGCCGATGCACCGCCGACGTCGTCGACGCGACGTCGATGCCTCGGCGATGCGGCGGCAATACACCGACGATGCATCGACGATGCGGCGCGATGCTGCTCCGCCCCCGTCGCCTCCAGCCCGATCTACTCCGACCCCATCCGGGAGGCCTTTTTAGTTTGGCATCGTTCGGGCGTGTGGAATTTGTCGTGGCGAGAACCATCGAGGAGCATTTTGGGCCATCGTGCCAAGCAGTGCACGCACGAAACCAAACACTGAGCGAGGAACGGACGTCCGAGCGATGGCGAGTTGGTCGTGTTGCCCTTGAAGTGGAGACCCGTACCAAGAAACACTCGGCTTGCCTCTAGGGTTCCCTGGGTGTCTTGGGTTTCGATGGTTTTTTCTATGGGAAGCGTGACGCTCCAACACCACAAATGAATGGACGCCCTGGGGTCTCAGGGTTGGGTGTCGGGCGGAAGGTTTGTTGTGGTCGGGCCCCTACTGTAATCTGTGCGGTCGCGTCTCGGTGCCCAGCTTTGCAGGCCTAGATGTTGGCACCAACACCACTCCACCGAGGGAAGAAGATCCCGATCTCGGTGATGGTGGTACTATTATTGCTTCCAAGGTGACCGACATATTACCACCAACGCCGAAATCTAGGATCATCTTCCCCCTGTGGAGGCAACCCCTTGTGTTGGTGTTGGTGCTCATTGCCAGGCCTCCAACAGATCGCGGCGGCACGGACGCGGCTGCGCCTCCTTCCCGCGAGGACCCCTCGGCTGGCGGTGGCGGCGCTGCCGGCGCCGAAGGCCTGCCGCCGCCGCCGGGCTGAAATTCGGGCGGACAGAGCCCCCACCCTAATTTTCCCGGAAAGGGCTTCGGCCCAGGGTTCTCTTTTAGTATGTAAACATAGTCCCCCGTGCCCAATTTGAAGGAGGCCGGCGGATTCTTTCCTTGATAAATATCGAGGTCGAAGGAGGCCGGCGGATTAAAATTTGAGGATGTCTCAGGCGAAACGTTTGTTTTTGAAATCCCGATCGATAAATCACAGGGTGCGGGCCACCTCAGCACGACCACACCCCAGCACGACCACACCCCAGCACGACCACGCCCCAGACCACACCCCAGCACGACCACACCCCCTGCACGACCACACCCCAGCACGACCCGATCGATGAATCACAGGGTGCAGCACGACCACCCCAGCACGACCACACCCCAGCACGACCACCCAGCACGCACGACCCACACCCCAGCACGACCACACCCCAGCACGACCACGCCCCAGCACGACCACACCCCAGCACGACCACACCCCAGCACGACCACACCCCAGCACGACCACACCCCAGCACGACCCACCCGACCACACCCCAGCACGACCCACCCCAGCACGACCCCACCCCAGCACGACCCCACCCCAGCACGACCATACCCCAGCACGACCACACCCCAGCACGACCCGACCCCAGCACGACCCACCCCAGCAAGACCACACCCCAGCACGACCACACCCCAGCACGACCTCACCACAGCACGACCACACCCCAGCACGACCACGCCCCAGCACGACCACGCCCCAGCACGACCACGCCCCAGCACAACCACCCCCCAGCACGACCACCCCCCCAGCACGACCACACCCCAGCACGACCACCCCCCAGCACGACCACACCCCAGCACGACCACTCCCCAGCACGACCACACCGCCTTGGTTGAGTGGTTGCCTGTCGTCGTGGAATGTTTCGTGGGGTGTCTCGTGGAATGTTTCGCGGGGTGTCTCTGGAATGTTTCGTGAGGTGTCTCGCGGAATGTTTCGTGAGGTGTCTCGTGGGATGTTTCGTGAGGTGTCTCGTGGGATGTTTCGTGAGGTGTTGCCCCGTTGGGTATCGTGAAAACGTGCCCATGCTCCACATGTCTATATCCCTTTCCGGGTTCGTGGGTCCATCATGTTTTTCGTCGGCGGCGAAGCGGCGAATTCCGTTCCAGCGAGAAGCTAGAAAGGGGCACCAACTAGCGAATTGGCCGGCGGGCAAAGCGAGGGGAAGGGGAACGGCCGAGAGGAAGAAGGGCCGCTCAGACGCCGAAGAGTTCGACGATGAGCAGCCGGGGGGGAGCAGCAGCCACGCGCGCAGGGCCAGAGCGCGGTGGGCGGCCGTGGCGAATTCCACGGTGCCAAGGGTGGCGGGAGGGCGGCTGCCCCGTGCCCTGACACGTCGATGAGTGAATTGTCCGTTTTCGGTTCTCGAGAGGGCGCCGCGGCCGTCAAATCCAAGCGCGGATCCGAGAAATCCCCGCGGACCTCCGAGTTTTAATGTTTGTGTCATTTTTCGTTCCCCTGATGACTCGGCAAGCCTGTCCGCGCCCCAGGGCGCCTTGTCCCCTGCCTTCCCTTCCATTGTCCTGCCTTCCCCCCTCCTCCTCCTCCTCCTCCTCCTCCTCCTCCTCCTCCTCCTCCTCCTCCTCCTCCTCCTCCTCCTCCTCCTCCTCCTCCTCCTCCTCCTCCTCCCTCCCCTCCTCCTCTTCGCCCTCCTCCTCCTACTCCTTCTCCTCCTCCGACCTCCGACCATCCCTGCCTTCCTTCACCCCCCTTTCCCGTCCGCTGCGGCTGCCGACGGCAGGCGCCTTCCGCGTCCTGGGCGCCATTGGTTTCAGAGGCACAGCGGCTATCAGATGTGTGTTCCCGTCCGCGAGGGGAGGGGGCTCCGTTCATCGAGCAGTGGCGAAGCGTCGCGGCTTGCCGATACAGGGCCACCAGCGAATGTTCTGAGAACCTTGTCTGGTTTGCACGCCGTGTTCTTAGAACATTTCTGGCTGAGGCTGTCTGTTTCAACACATCGGGTCGATGTTCTAAGAACACCGTTGGTTTTTAGAACTTAGTTCGGTTCTTAGGAATGCCGGGACGGCCCGTCTCTGCTCCAAAGCAGCCACGACTCGGCAAATACAACGGGTGTGATTCTTTTAGGTTCGCGCCGTGTCGATCGGCGGCGGCCCTGCCCCCTGGCGGGAGCGGCCGCTCATCACAGGTTGACAGCGATCCCCGCGGTGTCAGAGATCCACGTCGAAGGCGGCACGGCAGGAACCTGCCGCACGTTGGGGCGGGGAGGGCCCTTCAGGGGCGACGTTGGGTGGGACGGAAGCGGCCGATCATTCCAGGTTGAACGATCCCCGCGGTGTCAGAAACCCACGGCAAAGTCGGCACGACACGAACCTGCCGTACGCTGGGGCGGGGCGGGAAGGCTCAGTTTTTTCAAGCGTCTTCGAAAAGAGGGATGGTTTGCATCGGTGTCGGGATCGCCCCGGATGGCCGCAGATGAGCCGAGTTCTGGGTCGCAAAGGGTGGATCGACGTTTCGGCGATTACAATGGGTGTGATTGCGCCGCGATGTGGTGTGCAACCAGCGCCGCTGGGCTTGAGAGAGCCACAGCGTTGCGCCAAATGTTCCCTGAGCCCTCGTCGGGGTGCGCAGAGGTCCCTGTCGAGGTCGTCGCTCGCTTCCCCGAGGCGCGCACTGCAAACTACGCCCTTCGCAATGCACACCATTCTGGGTGCCCGGAAGATAGGGGCACTTTTGAAGGTTTCCAGGGTTTGCTACAGTTCCTACTTTCCCGCACGGGCTCCAGAGAGTAGCCACTCCCCATGCACGCATCTGCCACGAGCCGCCAACCTCGAACAGCGCTTGGGTACGACTATCTTTCAGATATCTTGAGTATGTGTGCCCGAACACATGTCAGCGGAGCAAGACGTCATGATAATGATGCGTTCCAAGGTTCCCATGTGTTCCTGGATGTCCTATTGTCGCGCACGGACTCCAGACACAATGGCCGCCAGATGTTCCATCAGTTCTGGAGCGTATGTTGAGCCAATCACATCATGGCGTCGTTCTCGTCCTAGAAGATGTTCCCGCTCCAGCTTCCTCCTCCCGCCCTCCCCCCGTTAGCAAGTGTCAGACCAGGAAGACCGAGGGGCGAACTAGGCAACTCCGAAAACGAGCTGGGAGATTCCGAAAGCGAGCGAGGATATTGAACATGGGGCAGAGTCATTGCCCGTTAGCCCTTCCTTGTTCCCGCTTCGATTTTGACCTTTGGCCCATGACTCGGGGGCCCCAAACGGGGTGGTAACCATACCGTGTTGTGAGTCGGTGGGGATTCGGGGTCACCGCACGGTTTTGGGACCTCGGTCGTTCTCCGAGGACGTCTCGTGCGATTGGGGCATCCAAGGTCCCAAGACCGTGCGTTGACGGACCGTGCAGTGAGGTCTTGGAGGATTCCGAGGTCACTGCACGGTCTGTCACCGCACCGCTTCGGGACTCCAGAACGACTCCCCTCCCCCTCCCCGTGGCCTTGGCCTTGGCCCTTCTGCCGCCTCTCCCAGCTCCTCGCTCCCATGGTTCTGACAGGGCCGTTCCCATCTCCCTCGCGCTCCTCCGTGTGATCCAACCCTCAGTATTATTTACCCGACCCCCATCCCCAACCGCCTCCCCTTCGAGACTCCCACCAAATTGCCACCCCAGTTGGGACTACACCGCTCGAAACCCGCTGGGGCCCAGGCCACGCCGCTGGAGATGGGGATCGGTCAAACGATACTCAAAACCTCGGGTGTTCATGGGCCCTCATTTTCTCTCCGCCGTGCCGCGCGTCTCCTCTGAATATGCTTCCGCTCTCTCTCTCTCTCTCTCTCTCTCCCTCCCTCCTGCCTCCTCCTGTCCCTGCCGCCGCTACTCAACCCTCCTGCCCCTCATGGGAGCAAGCCGTGTAAAAAATGCCCCCCCTCCATCCCCCGAGCGGGCCTCAAAATACATGAGTTGAGGTCTGGATCACCTCCCCACGGCCGACTTGTCATCCTCAGTTGCCTTCTGACGGCCCCGAAGCCCGGCGAGGGCCCCTGGAGGCCAAGCAAAAACCGCCCGCTCCAAGTGTTCTGCTGGAGCGTCGAATCTCCTGGGAATTGAGTCCGTCGGGAGGTGTCACCCGTGGCCCCAGCAGGGTGCGTCCGCGTGGCGCCGCCGCGCCCTTTTGCGTCTCTGCTGCGAGGGGGGAGGGGGGGGGAGGGCGAAGGGCAGGAGACGCGGCACAGCAGAGCGGGAGCAGTGTGGGGGCGGATGGGTCGGGGCTCAGGAGACGGGGGTCAATGCAAACATCAACATCAGCATCAGCATCAACATCAACATCCTCAACATCAACATCAACATCAACATCCTCAACATCAACATCAACATCAACATTCACATCAACTTCTCTCCTCCTCGACATCAACACCAACACCAACATCCTCCGCGGGAGGGGCTCCTCCTCCCTTCTCCTCCTCCACCTCCGCCTCCGCCTCTTCGCCGTGCGCACGCTGGCCGGAGGCGGTTGCATCATCAACAGGTTGTTGAAAACGGGGCTCAGCCAGAGCGCCCGATCTTGCAGGATCCTGCAGGGCCAGGGTCGCACTGACCCGGGCTTGGGTGCAGGATCCTGCGGGATCTTGCGGGATCCTTCACATCTACATCTACATCTACACCTACATCTATATCTACACCTACATCTACACCTACATCTACATTTACATCTTAGCTTAGCTTAGCTTGGCGTAGCTTAGCTTAGCTTAGCTTTGCTTAGCCCAGCCTATATTAGCTTAGCTTAGCTACGGTGAGATGAGCTACGCGAAGGTGAGATAAGCTAAGCTAAGCTAGGCTAGGCTAGGCTAGGCTAGGCAAAGCTAAGCTCGGCTACGCTAAGCTAAGATGGGATAAGCTAAACTAAGCTAAGCTTAGCTTAGCTAAGCCAAGCTGGGTGAACCCAGGGGGCGCAACTGGGGGAACCGCGGGGCGGATCCTGGGGGAACCGCTGGGGGCGTGTTCCACTGCCCGGCCCCTTTAAGCAAAGAGGGTAGGAACCCTTCTAGGCAGACCCTAGGTAGGGAAAAACACGACGTCGGGTGACTTCAACGGGAGGTAAAGAAATGGGTCCCATAAGGGCCTTTTTAGGGCCCCTGACCTAAACGGGCGGTGAAGAAGCGCGCCCCAGAAGGGCCCTTCAGGGCCCCTGCTGGCTTCAAGAGGGATCCTAGAGGGCCTCTTGGGGGCCCTCTTCTCCACCCCCTTGTCAGGCCCCCCCCAATTGCCACCCGCCCGAGAGGAGAGAAGAGGAGGCAGGGATGCAGAGGTCGACCGAGGCAAGGAGGGTGAATAGGGCAAGGAACTTCTGGCCTTACGTCGGAGGTTCGCGCGGGTTTCGCGGAACGGCGGTTGGCCCCTTTCCTGGCCCCGTGCGCCGGGGAGGGGGACCAGCGCCAGTCCAAGAGATCCAGGCGGAGTTCCGAGAGTTTAGGCCGTTGTTGCTCCTCTAGCTGGATGCGCGAAGTGAACCCAAAGAGTCTGTCGCGCCCCCGAAAGTTTTCGGTTGGCCAATCGTCCTCTCCTTCCTCGTCCTCTCCTCCTCACCCCCCTCCTCGCTCTCCCTCCTCGCCCGGCTCCTCGTGCTCCCCTCCGTGGAAGGGGGATTAGTTTCCAAGGCTCGTTGTCGGCCCCAATCTGTCAATAGCCCCGCGCGAGAAGCAATCAGTTCCCATTTATATGCAGGGAGTTGATTCAAGACCCTTTACGTGTAGGCTCAAGTCGGGCCTGTGCCTCTTACAGGAGGAATATTCAAAGATATTTGAACATATTCTAGGGATTGCTTTCTTTTTGTTATTTGTCGATGATTTTGGTGCATTTTTAAAAAGTATTTTTAATTTTTCGCCCAAGGTCTGCCTGTAGGGGGACACGCCCGACTTTAGTTTAGGCGACCGAGATGATACTGGGGGCGGTGTCGTGTAGGGGTGGTGGGGCCGGCCGGCCCACGGCAGCACGGCGCGCCGCGGACCAGACAGGTGGCGGCGCGGGGTGGCCCAGGCTGGTGGCCGTGCTGCTCCTGTCTGGCCGGGCCCTCGGCCTCCGCTCGGGGGGGGAGGGAAACATATTCGCAGGCCTAGAATCTAGGCCCGCGAGGTTGACACCAACACCAATTTCGGCGGTGTGCCTTCACCGAGGGAAGAAGATCCCGATCTCGGTGATGATGGCAATGTTCTGGCTCCCAAGGTGGTCGAAATATTACCACCAACACCGACATCTAGGATCATCGTCCCCCTGTGGAGGCAACCCGCTGTGTTGGTGTTGGTGCCCATTACCAGGCCTCCAACAGACGTCTCCGTATCCGCGGCCTCAAGCGTCGAAAAGGAGGCATTTTTGTGGTTCTTTGGATCCAGATCTTTAGGCGCCTTCTTACCTCGATGATCGAGGGGGTTCACCTCTTTCTTCCTCTTCCGGGGGGGGGGGGCGGGAGCCCCACCCTTCCAACGCGATGATGTTGTTTTCGCTGCAGATGCTATACTGAAGTACTGGGCAGTGACGTGTGCGACTTGGCATCGCTCGGACGTGTGCACTTTTCCTTCCGCGAGGACCATCGAGGAGCATCCTTGATCATCTGGCGGAAAAGCCTCGCACGAAACTGGACAAAAAGCACAGGGAATGGACGTCCGAGCGATGACGTGTGCGAGCTCGGCGGGGACTTCGCGCGACCCTCGCCGGTACCCTCCTGGCGGCTTCCGCCCACCGCGTCCGTCCGTCGGCGCGTCAGTGCACGGGGCGGCGGGCACGGCCACGGCGGGGTCCGGACCCCGCCGTGGCCGATCACGCCTGGGAGCACTTGGGGAGCGCTGGAGAGCGCTTCTAGAGCGCCACGCCCACCGCTGTACCCTCCTGGCGCTTCCGCCCACCGCTGGTACCCTCCTGGCGGCTTCCGCCCACCGCGCCCGCCCGTCGGCGCGTCAGTGCACGGCCCTCCGCGCGCCGAACGCCAGTCGGCCAGTCGGCCGGGCGAGCTGCTCTGCGAAGTCCCCTTGGCCGTCCCAGGGGCCTACCCTGACGTCGGGCCTGTTCCTCTACAGGAGGAGTTTTTAGGAATATTCAAAAAATAGTCGGGGGACGTTTTTGTCATATTAGTTGTTGCGCGTTTTGGGGATTTTCTGTTGTGGCACATGTTCTTAATTTTTCGCCCAAGAGCCTCCTGTAGGGGGACAAGCCCGGCCTAAGCCTACCTCCCCATCAGCATCCCGCCGACAAAGCAACAATGCAAAGTCGCTGCGGGGTGATCACGGTGTGTGCGCCCAGAATGGGTTCGCATGGTTTTGGCAGGGGTGTGTCCGGCGGGGTTAGGACGAGGATGCATCCGTTCCAGAGCGTTTCCGGACGCCCCCAGAGCGTTCGGGAACGCTCTGAGAAGTCTCGATAGATCTTCGCCCGATGTCACGGTGGGGTGGTTAAAGAATGTGCCCAGGAGGCTTCAGACCATGAGGGCGGCGCTGATATCCATGGCCAGTCCATGATTGGAGCCCCACTGGTTTCCAGACCCTGGATTCCTTATTAAAACGGGTCCTTATTCAATGCCCTCACCGTATCCTCGTCCTGGCTTCGTCTCAGCGCGGGGCCAGCTGCGCACAGTGGGCAGATCTACCTCCCCTTGCCACCCCACTCACAGAGTGCGTGCGGGGTGCCCGCTCGCGATTCAGATTTTGCCGCCAGGCTGGCTTTGTATGTCTGCGTGGCCAGCACCAGCAGACGCATGTGCCATCGGAACCCGTTGGGGTCGTCGAAGAAGTCAACCAGAATCTGACGTTCTGGCACGTGAAGCGCGCGGGCTGCCATGCCGCCTCCTCAGCGAGGAGGGAGTCGCCTCCGCGAGCCCCGCAGGGGCGGCGTGTGCCAGGGACGGTGGGTGGGTGCCCGCATGGGTCCTGGTCGTCGGCCAGTCGAGCGGGGGAGGGGCTGCTTCTTCATAGGGGGCAGTGGCAATCCCCCTCCCGAAGTGGAAGCAGGGGTTGGGAGAGCGAACTCCCCAGATCACCCACGTCCAGAGGGCTGGTGGGATCTATCTCTGCCTCTTTCTCTCTCTCTCTCTCTCCTTTCCCCCCCTCGCCCTCCTCCGCTCTCCCCTCCTACCCGGAACTCCGACGTCGTGAGTGACTCTTCTCACCACGTGGACCCCCAGAGATTTGGACCCCTCCCCGCAACGGCTTTTCAGATGGTCCCAGAGCCTGTGAGGGCCCCTTGATGCCGAAGCTTGCCAAGTACAACCCGTCACGATTTTGTCACGACGACAGGGAGGGGTGGTCGTCCCTGGGTCCAGCTCTTCATCCGGAGCCCTTTTCGAACAGTTATGCTGCCCAGGATAAGCCCCTAGAGGCCAAACATTGTGAAGCAAATGTCAGCCACCGCGCACACAAAACTGCGTATTTAATCTATGTAACGCAATCTATATGGAACACGTGGTACCATTTACGTGGTGCAACCGATGTAGTGCAATATAGATTGTGCCACTTATGTGGTATAACCTATGTCGAGCTCTATGTTTGGAGCAATCCATGTGGTGGAATCTACGTTGTGGAACATAGGTTGTGCAATACACGTTGTGGAGTCGATGGTGTTCACAAATGTGGTGCAATCTATCTGGTGGAATATAGGTTGTGCACAGACTGCGATGCAGTCTGTGGTGTGCAACCCATGTTGTGCAATAAATATGGTGCGCAACGCAAGCTATGTGGCGCAACCGCCGTGATGCAAGATTGGTGGTGCAATATATGTTGTGCACTCTACGTGGTGCAGTCTATGTGGTGCAACTCGCGTGGTGCAATCTAGGTGGTGCAATCTACGGTACCGCATCGAGTGCACCACATACAATACATCACATACACTGCACCACGTCGATTGCACCATATATATATATATATATATTGCACAACATAGATTGGACCACACAGATTCCATCACGCCCATTGCAGCACATATATTGCGCACCACATACGAGGAAGAGGAGGAGGAGGAGGACGACGAGGAGCAGTAGGAGGACGAGGAGGAGGACGATGACGAGGAGGAGGAGGAAGAGGAGCAGGAGGAGGACAAGAAAGAGGAGGAGCAGGACGAGGAGCACGGAGGAGGAGGAGGAGGAGGAGGAGGAGGAGGAGGAGGAGGAGGAAGAGGAGCCGTAGGAGGACGAGGAGGAGGAGGAAGAGGAGCCGTAGGAGGACGAGGAGGAGGAGGAGGACGAGAGGAGAAGGACGATGAGCAGCAGGAGGGCGAGGACCAGCAGGAGGCCCCCCCTCGCTCTCCTCGCCCCCGGGGGCGCCCCTGCGGCCCAGCCGGCACCGGGGCCCGAGGCTTAGGTCGGGCCTGTCCTACAGGAGGATCTTCAACGAAAAAGGAAAGGTAGAACAAATATTCCAAGATGGTGACTGAGAACAGACAAATCTACAAACACAGGCAACATAGACAAAGAATAGACACAACACAGAGCCAACAAATCATAGAACCATCGTCGCCAGACTATGTTTTCACTGTTTTTGAGTATTCCTCCTGTAGACGGACGTGCCCGACTTAACCCGAGGTGTGAACGCGTGCCTGCTGAACGTCACGGGCTTCTTCATGACGCGCTACACAAGCGCAGTGACGTTGCAGGTGCCTCACGATCAGAGCAGGGGAAAAGGTACCCATACCTCTACCCTCTCCCCGTTTTGCCCTTGTGGGGCCTCCTAGGAGGCCCTCGCCGCCACCGCTGGATTCGCCTCGAATTCCTGGTGAGAACGCACACCCGGGAGAGGCGGGGAGTAGCGGTATCGGTACCTGTTGGTTTCCCCAATCACGCTTGTGAGAGGGAAGGAGCACGGGGACCGTGGCCAAGATGTCGTGGGATTGTGTCGCTGTCGAGCTTGGTCATGGTCCAGGTGTCGGCGGCCACCCACAGGCGAGGATGATCCACGCACTGACGCTGACCAGGATCGACGGTGGCCAAGATGGACACGGCGTCCCCGCGTGGAGTCTTGGTCACGGTCCCTGTTTCCTTCCTCTCCGCGTTCCCAGGTTCGACGACAGCGCTCGTGGTTGAGCATCCAAGGAAAACAACACTCGGAAACTGGAGAATATGCGTTACCAGTGGCGGGCTGCTTTTCAATCCCAGGACTTATTGAGGATCGGGGACGACGTCGGGGTGGTGTGGTGTATATCCTATGGTTTTTCCAGGGAAGCTACGAAACATGTATACCAGGATCCCGTATACACCAGGATCCGTTTTCCTGTGCGAGCTTCAATGCGGGGCCGGAAGAAGGCGTCGGTGTATAGAGCTCCGACCCTTAAACACGGCACAAACATAAATTTTCGACGACGGCGCTCGTGGTTAAACATCCAAGAAAAAACAAAACGGCATAAACATAAACTCTCGACGACGGCGCTCGTGGCTGAACATCCAAGAAAAAACAAAACGGCATAAACACAAACCTGCGGAGCTCCGCGCGGAGTTCCCGGGATCGGCCCCGGACTCCCCTGGGCGGCGCCTCCGGCACTCCGCGTGCCAAGGGGGTGGCGGGGGGGTGCCCCAGCGCCAGGCCAAGACATCTGCGCGGACCTCCATAGAGGGGCCACATGCGAACCTCGGGGGCTCGAGGGTCGTCGTCGTCGTCGTCGCCCTCGGGGGGTCGAGGGTCGTCGTCGTCGTCGTCGTCGTCGTCGTCGTCGTCGTCTTCTTCTTACGCTCACGCCCGAGGACACGAAAAGGGGGCCACATGCGAACCCTACCCCCACCCTCCCCCTCAGGAATCGTGGGGGGTAGGGGTAGGGTTCGCATCTGGCCCCCTACTCCAGCAGTGTAAGTTTAAGGCGGGCCCGTCCATCTACCAGGGGAATGTTCAAACATATGTTAAACAATATTCAGGGGATGCTTTGTTTTTTATCCTTGTGACCATTTGGGGGTATAATTGGGGTACACGTTATTCTTCGTCCAGAATCCCCCTGCAGGGGGACATGCCCGACTTAAGTTTAAGTTTATGCAGTTGTTTGTTAATCTGGAGCAACATAACACGGCCTCGCGGGCCGGGCCCCTTGGCCGCGATCTCGCGGGCCAGGCCCCTTGGCCGCGATCTCGCGGATGCTGGTCGTTTCTGTCGTGGGTGCCCCGCGCGGAGCCTCTCCGTGCGACCGCGCATCCGCTGCATCGCGTCCCCGAGTCCGAACAGGAGGAGGAGGAGGAGGAGGAGGAGGAGGAGGAGGAGGAGGAGGAGGAGGAGGAGGAGGAGGGGAGGGGGAGGGGGAGGGGGAGGAGGAGGAGGAGGAGGAGGAGGAGGAGGAGGAGGAGGAGGAGGAGGAGGAGGAGGAGGAGGAGGAGGAGCAGGAGCAGGAGCAGGAGGAGGAGGAGGAAGAGGAGGGCGTGGGTAGGGATCGGCGGCAGAATCCGAACCCTCCCCTCGCCGATCAATGATTCAGGCAACTCGACGGGCGGCGGGGGTTTGGGTTCGGAATGCGTCGAGTACGTGGCGAGATCCGAGCCCTACCCCCGGTTTCCATCGATTCAGGAGAATCGACGGTGGGTGAGGATAGGGTTCAGATGTCGCCATCTACCCAGATATTCGACGATTTGTTTTTTCAATCCCTGCGGTTTTCCTCGATGTCGGCCGCTGGAGCCCATGTCCGGACATCATGGCATTGAACATGAATGTAGGGCGAATTATTTGCCCCGGGGGAGGGGGGTCGGGACATGCGAGGCAGCGCATCGAAGAAGGAATTCACATGGTCGGGGTGCAGGCGTCCTCCTATCTCCCTGTCTCTCATCCTGTTCCTCCATGCACCTGTTGTTATTCCTCCTGCCTCTCCTCCTGTTTCCTCCTCGAGGCTCCGTCCACCCTTTCTCCTGGTGAGCGTTTTTTTATTCGTTGTGTTGCCGATCGGCGCGGGCCTTCGCACCCCTCCTCCGTCCCCCCCCCATGGAGTGGATCTTGGCTGTTTTTTGGCGCCTGTTTCGAACAGGTGGAGTCTCCCTCAGAGGCAGCACTCTTGCAAACAGTCGCACTAAGCAGAGGTCTGGAGCCAGATTCCCGCCCTCCCCCCCTTCCGCCCGAATAAGAACACGCTCACCTGTCCCTCTTAGTCCTCCTGGCCAGCTTGCGCAGCTGCATTGCCCGGCGCCGGCGACGCCCACGCGTCGAGGGGAGTGCCTGGCGGCAGGGGCGAGCCCCGCTGCGGAGGCAGAAAGGCCTTGGACTTCCCAGAAAGCGGCGGGGCTTCTCAGTCGGGGGCGGCAAAGAGGAGAGTGATGATTGGGGGGGGTGGGTTTCATGGCGGGGGCCAGCATATCCCCCCAGATTTCATGGCGCCTCTTCTGATTTCAATACGTCCCTGGCCTAGCCCCTTGGGCCACGCACGTGCCGCCGGCCATGATTTGCGCCCCCCCTCGTGGACGCCTCCCTCTTGGCCGCCCCCGACTCAGAAGCCATCGCGCCTTTTTGGAAGCCGTCTGGGAGTTCGGCGAAGGCCCAAATCGGACGGGGCTAGGGCGAGGATGAATCCGTTCCACAGCGTCCAGAACGCTCTCAGAGCCTTCGCGTTCCGGAACGCTTTGATAAGGTCGCGATGCCCGGAACATCTTCCAGAGCCGCCGGATCTCACAGATTCTCGAGCTGTCTTCGCCCGATTGTATCCTCGTCTTGGCTTCGTCGTATTCGGAGGAGGCCCAAGAGGCTTCTTCTTTAAGTCGGTGTCTTTAGTTGAGGCGCCAGGTAAATCCGCCATAAAAGCTGATTTGCAAAACCCCCGCATTGTCCACCGCCTACCGAGGCTCCCGAAGCCCGAAGACCGACCCAAGGACGTGGTAAGTCAGGATATTCCACTGGCTCGCATTGCCTGGAGAGGGAGAACTCCGACGTCGTGGTTTGTTCGCAACGTGGGCCACCAGAGTTCTGGACCCCCCCCGAGAGCTTTTTTGTTTCTTCCTGAGTCACTTGTTGCCTGTCCCGGGGTCTGGAGAGGGTGCCCTGAAAGCCGAAATCAGCCCAAAGCCTCCTGTCGTGATTTTTCGCGACGCGACGAGGTTGTTGGTTAATCATTGCATTGCCTTAGAGCGGGGAGGGGGGATGAGGATGAGGAGGATGAGGAGAAAAGACGAGGTGGTGTTGGAGGAGGGAGGAGAAGGAGGTGGAGGAGGAGGAGGATGATGAGGAGGAGGACGACGACGCAGGTATTGGGCGTCGTCAAGAGCTGCCTCGGCATCGTCGCATCCGTGGCCGTCCTCGGGAACCCGCTGCACGCCGGCCAACTCGTGGGGGCCGCCGTGTGCTTCCTGGGGGTGCGGGCGCCTCAGCGCCCGGGGTGCCGCCAAGTAGGAGGCCAGAACGGGTCTTCAACTCAAGGAGCCGCAATCCTTCGGCGCATCAGAGCCCGGCACGGGCGCCAAGATCTTTCTGAAATAGAAAGGTCCCGAATCCCAGTTGCATACCTTTGTCATCGTCTCCGGCGCTCGCCTGTCCGTTGTCAAGGGTTGTTGTGAGGAAGGGTGCAGGACGCCGCGGGCCCTCCCCCTCTTCCTTTCAAGGGACCCTCATGAGGCCAATGATCACTATGAGGCCTGGGGCCCCACGAGTCTTGATATTCGGCCTTCCTGCTCAATGGGGCCTGCGATGATCGGTGGCCCTGGCGTGCCCTTGAGCTTCAGGGGGCCTCGTTCAGCCAGCGTCCACAGAGAAAGTGCTCCCAACTTTGCCAGTGGCGTCCCGGTGCCTGTACCTGCTTTTCAACAGCGGCAATGTGGGGAAGCCATCACCAGCACCAAAACCCGCCCTGGAACGGAGCCCCTCCGGGTGCGCCCTGGGACATGCGTCCCGACGGCGAACAAGTTAATGTTGTACCGCTCTTCGCCCGTTAAGCCAAGACCCTCACTGGAACGGAGCCCCTGAGTGTGCGTGGCCCCGCGAGGTTTCTGCAGGTAGGGCCTGGGCCTGAGGGCCGAGAATCCGGATCGCTCGGTACAGGTCGTCAAGGTGCAGGCACCAATGTCAGGAGGGGAAGAAACACACAGACACAACTAATCGTCTAGCCCAAGGAAGATATGATGGGAAATTCTAGACGCTTCGCGTATCCCCACCAGCCCCGCATGCCCGTTGAGGGGCCGTCATGGCACCTGGATTGCTCCGTCTTCCCTGGACGCTGTCGTGAGCCGCCTGATCCGCGGCCCTGCCCGCGTTAGGTAATTTAGTCGCGTCCGCGGCCCGTTCGCGACCTTCCGCCGCTGGCGCTTCCGCCTGCGGCTGTAAAAAAAAAGTATCCCCACCAGCCCGTCCAGAAACGACGCCCAGGCGAGTAGAGGGTCGTCTTGAGGTGCTTTTCGGCGTCTTGGGTGCCTCGGGGGGGCCTCTGTGGGCCGTTCGGGATCCTCTTTGGGGCCTCCTGGGGGCCTCTTGGGGCCTTTTGGGGCCATCGTGGGGCCTCTTGGGGGTCTCTTGGGGGCCTCCTGGGGGCCTCTTGGGGGGCCTCTTGGGGCCATCTTGGGGCCATCCTGCGGCCTCTTGGGGCATCATGGGGGCCTCTTGCGGCCATCGTGGAGGAAATGGATCAAAGAAGAGGGGAGCCTTAATTAGCGCTGCCCCCTGAAAAGGCCAAAATGGGGCCAAAACCATAGTAAAATCAATGTTTTTTTGTTTCCTCGCCGAGGCCGTTTTGGACGCTCTGACCGCTCCCCGCCCCTCCTGTCCAGGTCGAAGAGGAAACGCGTTAAACCACCGACGCCCAGAGGGCTGGTGGGACTACGGGAAGTGGGGGGGAAGACGAGAACCCAGAATCCTGGGATTTGTGTCGTTTTTTTCGTGTGTCCTAGGACCCCTCTACAATCGGCGGGCGAAGGGCGGTATACAAAATTGTTGAGTCGCCGGGGGGCGCCAGTCCCAGGGCTGCTGGACAGTTCATATCCTGACGTCCCACCACGGGGGTATGGATTTTCCTGCCGCCCTGGGACGAGCGTCCCGACGGCGAAAAAGTCCGGAGGGAAAACGACACACACAGACACAATTAATCGACGATCCTCCAAGAAAATATGAACATAAGGTGCGTATTTACGTGTGTGTGTGTGTCCCTGGGCTCCACTGGGACGGAACCCATCGAGGGTGCGTGGTCCCGCGGAGGCTCTGCAGGTATGGCTTGGGCCCGAGGGCCGAGAGTCGGGGAAGCGCTCGGCGCAGGTCGCCGCGGGCAGGCCGCGGCCCTCGGGTCCACGAGTGTTCTCGGGGAGGAGGGGGAGGAGGAGGGGGAGGAGGAGGGGAGGGAGGAGGAGGAGGAGGAGGAGGAGGAGGAGAGGAGGAGGACGCGGGGGAGGAGGAGGGAGGGAGGAGAGGAGGAGGGAGGAGGAGGAGGAGGAGGAGGAGGAGGGAGGAGGAGGGAGGAGGAGGAGGAGGAGGAGGAGGAGGAGAGGGAGGAGGAGGAGGAGGAGGAGGAAGAGGAGGAGGAGGAGGAGGGAGGGAGGAGGCGGAGAGGAGGAGGAGGAGGAGGACGAGGGGGAGGAGGAGGAGGAGGAGGAGGAGGAGGAGGAGGAGGAGGAGGAGGAGGAGAGGAGAGGAGGAGGAGGAGGAGGAGGAGGGGGGAGGGGAGGAGGAGGAGGAGGAGGAGGAGGAGGAGGAGGAGGAGGAGGAGGGAGGAAGAGGAGGAAGAGGAGGAGGAGGAAGGGGAGGAGCAGGAGGAGGGGAAGGAGGAGGAGGGGGAGGGGGAGGAGGAGGAGGAGGAGGAGGAGGAGGAGGAGGAGGAGGAGGAGGAGGAGGAGGAGGGGGAGGAGGAGGAGGAGGAGGAGGAGGAGGAGGAGGAGGAGGAGGAGGAGGAGCCTGGGCGCTCGTCGCTGGCTTGGGCGTCGAGTGGGGTCGGACCGAGGTACACGATCGAGGTCGGCTCGGGGAGTGTGCATTAGTTCGGGGGTGGACAGACCTCCTACCGTGACACGTCGATTAAGGAATTGGCCGTTTTCGGTTTGCGAGAGGGCGTCGCGGCCGTCATTTTTGCGGGTCCAGGTCCGTCGGTTTCGGTCCCAGGCCGTTTTCACTAAGGGGAGGTCTACTACAGGGAGGTTTGTCCACCGCCGACTAGTGTTGTTCGTGTCTGTTGGATGTTCTTCTGCATCCTGGGCAGAGGTACCCTTGGATGTCCTGTGTGCGTTGGCCAGCGGAGGGTTTCTCATGCTCTTGAAAGATATTCTTCTGCCCCAGGTCCGACTGTGCTGGGGGGCGGTCCACCAGGGGGCGGCGAGGGCTACAGCAAAGGGGCCCGTGATGGCCCCTTGGAAAGGCCCTTTAGGTCCCCAAAAGGGGGCCATAGAGAACACGAGAAGTGCACCTCCCTCCCCCCCCAAAAAAGGGGCCTTGAGGGCACGAGAAGTGCACCTGTCTCTCCCCCCCCCATCTATCGTTCCCCAACTAAGCGGCGCCGAACTGGCTGCTGGGCTCTCGCGGGTGGGCTTTACTGGCGGGGCTTGTAAGCGATGCTCACATCTTCTCTCCCCAGAACTCTCCCTTGCGAGTCGGTGGGCCAGGACGTGCTCGGTCGGGCTCAAAACGCAGTCCCGGGTTCGATTGAACCAACACGTTGTTGGTGTTGGTTTCAGAGTCCTGTCCGCCCAAAGATGTTTGCCTTCTCGCCGACGCCATTTTGGATGCCCTGGCTATCCGCGGTGAACCCCCGTCCAGACCAGGTTAAGGGGAGGGGCCAAGGCACCTCTCCCGGGCGCAAACTATTTTGCGCACTCCCACCCGCCCTCCCAACACGTAAGTAGCACCCGAGTTTCAGCATATTCCGCGGTCGTATTTGGATAGGCAGAGACTAGGGACAAATCCAGACCTCATGTTCGCGACGCTGGGGCGAGGTGCGCCACGCATGCCAGGCGCACCAGGCGCGCCAGGCGCCCCTGGGGCCCAAGCGTGCCGGGCACGCCTGCTGCGCCAGATGCGCCTCGTGCTCCACGTGCGCCAAGCGCACCGTATGCTCCAGCCGCACCAGGTGCGCCATGTTCGGGGCACGCGCAGAGTGTGCCAGGTGCGCCCGCGCACATCGGGAATCATGCCGGCCTCCACCATCCTTTTCGAAAACCAACGCGCAATCTCGGCGGCGCCGCCATCATGGTGAATGATCGCGGGGTGCCCACGGAGATCTCGTCGCGAAGTGCAATGTGCATCCAGCTTCTTACGGCAAGTCCCGCCACCGTGCCTGGGTTGCGGGTCAGAGTTCTCAGGGCTGCTCCTTGCGCTCTCGGGGGCCTCTTAGGGGCAGTTCTGGGGCCTCTCGGGAGTTGTGTTACTCTCTTGGGGGTCTCTTGGGGTCTCTTGGGGGCCTCTTGGGGGGCTCTTGGGGCCTCCTGGGGACCCCTCGGGGCGGAGGGCTCGACATGTCCTTTCGGGCCCCCCATCTGAGTCCCCACTTGGGGCCGTCTTCGGGGCCTCTTGGACTGTTTTGGGCGCCTCTTTGGCTGTCTTTGTGCCCGATTGGGCCGTCTTGGGGCCCTATTGGGGGCCTCTGGGGCTGTCCTGGAGCGCCGGGAAGCCGAACAGGCGAGAAGACCAACATCTTTTCCAAACCAGAGGAAAACCAATGATGTTTGCCTCTTGGGCCCCTTTTGGGGTGCGTCTTGGAGGCATGTTGGGGCGTCTTGGAGGCCTCTTTGGCAGTATTAGGGTCTTAGGCGTCTTGGAGCGATCTCCAGCTGCCTCGCAGGCCTCTTGGCGGCCCGGGTGGGCGTCCTGGGCCGCCGTGGAAGCCTTGGAGGGCCTTCGGGAGGCGCCGTGGCAGCCCAGCCCAGGGACCCCCTGGGAGTCGAGGTGGTGCAGTCCCCTGGGCGTGACCGCGAAGATGTGGGGTATTTGTCAGACACCTTCGGCCACGCACAGAGCAGGCAGGGGGAGGGGGGAAGGCTTCTTTGCTTCTTAGTAGGCGCGCGCCTTCTTTGTACACGTAAGGCCAGCGCCTTCTAAGAAGCAGCCTGCTTCTGAGAAGCCTTCCCCCTCCCCCCACCCCCCTTGTGCGCGCCGCCAGAAACTACAGAGACCCTACCAGGCAGCCTTTGGCATTCGGCCGCGCCCCTCAACGTGCCGCACGGGCGGTGTGGCGGATATTTTTGTTGTTGACGCGGTGCTGGATCCCCCTTGCCGCCCCTGCAGAAACAAAATCCTGGCGAGGGACCCAACCATGTGCTGAAGTCGGGCCCGTCCTTCCACAGGAGGAATATTCAAAAATAGTCAAACCATAATCAGGGGACGATATGTTGAGCATTTTTTCCCGGAAAGGGCTCAGGCCCAGGGTTCTCTTTTAGTATGTAAACATAGTCCCCCGTGCCCAACTTGAAGGAGGCCGGCGGATTCTTTCCCTGATAAATATCGAGGTCGAAGGAGGCCGGCGGATTGAAATTTGAGGATGTCTCAGGCGAAACGCTTGTTTTTGAAATCCCGATCGATAAATCACAGGGTTTCACACCCCAGCACGACCACACCCCAGCACGACCACACCCCCGCACGACCACACCCCAGCCACACCCCAGCACGACCACGCCCCAGCACGACCACACCCCAGCACGACCACGCCCCAGCACGACCACCCCCCAGCACGACCACACCCCACTGCACGCCCCAGCACGAGCACGACCACCCCAGCACGACCACACCCCAGCACGACCACTCCCCAGCACGACCACACCCCAGCACGACCACACCCCAGCACGACCACACCCCACACCACACCCCCACGCACGACCCACACCCCCACACCCCAGCCCACGACCACACCCCAGCACGCACACGACCCACCCCAGCACGACCGCACCCCAGCACGACCCCACCCCAGCAAGACCACACCCCAGCACGACCACACCCAGCACGACCTCACCACAGCACGACCACACCCCAGCACGACCACGCCCCAGCACGACCACGCCCCAGCACGACCACGCCCCAGCACGACCACCCCAGCACGACCACCCCCCAGCACGACCACCGTGTGGTGGGGTGGGGTGCTGGGGGGTGGTCGTGCTGGGGGTGGTCGTGCTGGGGGGGTGGTCGTGCTGGGGGGTGGGTGCTGGGCGTGGTCGTGCTGGGGCGTGGTCGTGCTGGGGCGTGGTCGTGCTGGGGCGTGGTCGTGCTGGGGTGTGGTCGTGCTGTGGTGAGGTCGTGCTGGGGTGTGGTCGTGCTGGGGTGTGGTCTTGCTAGGGTGGGGTCGTGCTGGGGTGGGGTCGTGCTGGGGTGGGGTCAGAGCCGCGTCGAGATTCGACCGATCCCGATCGCGCCCGGGCGGTCAGGGCGGCCCAGATCGCAGAGCGATTGAGCTCGCCCCGCGTCGCACCCGCCGATCTGCTACGCGGGATCGCCAAGGCGGTGGTTCACCTCGGGCCACTGTACTTCGCAGTGCTGTCCGTCGCGAACCTCGCCCCCGCCGACCAGCCGGGCACGATGTGGATCTGCGGGACATGTCGTCGCCGCGCATACTTGTCCACTCAGCCCGAGGATCGGGGGTTGGCCGAGGTGGCTCCTGTTCGAGGCGGCCGCGGCCTTTCCGCGGACGGCCCACGCGGCCCCTGGGGGGCCGGAAGAGGAAAAGCCGCGACCGCCTCGGGCCGAGATCACATGTGGCAACCTCCGAGAGGACGGTTGGGTCCGGCGTTCGGCAGGCGGCTGGCGCTGCCCCGCGTGCGTCGCTGCTGGTGGTCGGCATTGCTTAACCGACCCCCGTCACCGCCCCGTTGCCTTTCGGGGCCCCCGCCAAAATACCGCCCCAGCTGGGGGCGCGCCCCTCGAAGCCCGAAGAGACGACCTACGTCTTATCTAGGAGGTAAATCAGCCAGCGGGGCCCATGCCGTGCCGCTGGGGATGGGAATCGGTTAAGCGATACTCAGGTGGGGCGGCTGACCCGCCCTGCGCGCCGCCTCGCAGGGGCGGGCCCGCGCCGCCGCCGCCCCAGGGCGAGCGCTCGCAGCCGCCGCCCCAGGGCGAGCGCTCGCAGCCGCCGCCCCAGGGCGCGCCGCCGCCGAAGCCCGAGAGCGAGCAGCCGCCCGGGGGCGCGCCGCCGCCGCCGCCGCCGCCCCTGGGCGAGCGGGAGCGGCTGCTGGCGCGGCTGGGGCTGCCGATGAGCGCCACCAGCGGAGAGGCGCTCGCCGCGGGCCAAACGGGTCGCCGGGGGGCGAGGGGGCCCGGGCCCCGCCCGGGGCTGGCGTCGGCAGGCTCTGCCGCGGATGTGTCGGGACATGCCCGCGCTTCGGGGGGTCCCCGCTGACTTTGCCCCCCCGCCCCCCCGCCCCCCCCATCCCCGCCCGCGCTGCCCCCCTCCGGGCCCGCGGCGACTCGTTGGCGCCCGAGTCGAGGTGCGCCGAGCGTTCGCCGCCTTCGCCCGGGCGAACCACCCGGACAACGTGGCCGGTCGCGAAGCGCACTTCATCGCGGGGATGGCGGATTTCGACCGCCTGCGGCCGCTGTTCGCGTTCTAAGGGGCTGCGGGCGCGGCGCCCGCCGCCCACCTTTGCGCGGATAGGTGTTTTTTCCCGGAAAGGGCTCAGGCCCAGGGTTCTCTTTTAGTGGGTAAACCCTTCCCCCCGGTGCCAACTTGAGGGAGGCCGGCGAATTTTTTCCCTGATAAATAACGAGGTCGAAGGAGGCCGGCGAATTAAAATTTGAGGATGTCTCGAGCGAAACGCTTGTTTTTGAAATCCCGATCGATAAATCACAGGGTGCGGGCCACTTTTTCGTGTGTTGAGGATGTCTCGAGCGAAAAGCTTGCTCCGCAGAGTTTGCCGAGGATGTCTCGAGCGAACCCCACCCTAGCACGACCAAACCCCAGCACGACCACACCCCAGCCGCCCCGCCCCGCACGACCCCACCCCGCCCTCCCCACACCCCCGCCCGCCCCTCCCCCCGCACGACCCCACCCAGCACGACCCGACCCCCGCCCGACCTCCCCCCGCACGCCCGCCCCGGCCCGCCCCCACCCCCAGCCCGACCTCCCCACCGCTCGCCCTGACACCCCCAGCCCGACCCGCCCCCGCACGACCACGCCCTCCCAGCACGACCCGCCCCGCCCGCCCACCCCCCGCCCGCCCACCCCCCAGCACGACCCCCCCCCAGCACGCCCACGCCCCGGCACGCCCACACCCCGCACCGACACCCCCCGCCGGCCCACCCCCGCGCCGCCACCCCGCCCGCCCCCCCCCCCAGCCCGCCCCCTCCCCGCCCGCCCCACACCCCAGCACGACCACACCCCAGCACGACCACACCCCAGCACGACCACACCCCAGCACCAGCACGACCACACCCCAGCACGACCCGATCGATAACTCACAGGGTGCGGACCACCCCAGCACGACCACACCCCAGCACGACCCCACCCCAGCACGACCCCACCCCAGCACGACCACGCCCCAGCACGACCACACCCCAGCACGACCACACCCCAGCACGACCACACCCCAGCACGACCCCACCCCAGCACGACCCCACCCTAGCACGACCACACCCCAGCACGACCACACCCCAGCACGACCACACCCCAGCACGACCCCACCCCAGCACGAGCACACCCCAGCACGACCCCACCCCAGCAAGACCACACCCCAGCACGACCGCACCCCAGCACGACCTTACCACAGCACGACCACACCCCAGCACGACCACGCCCCAGCACGACCACGCCCCAGCACGACCACGCCCCAGCACGACCACGCCCCAGCACGACCACGCCCCAGCACGACCACCCCCCAGCACGACCACCCCCCCAGCACGACCACCCCCCCGCACGACCACCCCCCAGCACGACCACACCCCAGCACGACCACTCCCCAGCACGACCACACCGCCTTGGTTGAGTGGTTGCCTGTCGTCGTGGAATGTTTCGTGGGGTGTCTCGTGGAATGTTTCGCGGGGTGTCTCGTGTTATGTTTCGTGAGGTGTCTCGTGGAATGTTTCGTGAGGTGTATCGTGGGCTGTTTCGTGAGGTGTCTCGTGGGATGTTTCGTGAGGTGTTGCCCAGTTGGGTATCATGAAAACGTGTCCATGCTCCACATGTCTATATCCCTTTCCGGGTTCGTGGGTCCATCATGTTAAGTGTTGCGCACAAGAAAAAAGATGCCAGAGCATGACTGGGCGCG
This sequence comes from Prorocentrum cordatum, assembly GCA_963575745.1. Taxonomy (NCBI): domain Eukaryota; class Dinophyceae; order Prorocentrales; family Prorocentraceae; genus Prorocentrum; species Prorocentrum cordatum. The sequence continues at coordinate 40,724 of CAUYUJ010017244.1, read as the reverse complement.
TCGCTTGAAGAGATGCTGTTTTTCCCGGAAAGGGCGTGGGCCCAGGGTTCTCTTCTAGTATCTAAACATAATCCCCCGTGCCCAACTTGAAGGAGGTCGGCGGGTTCTTTCCCTGATAAATATCGAGGTCGAAGGAGGCCGGCGGATTGAAATTTGAGGATGTCTCAGGCGAAACGCTGGTTTTTGAAATCCCGATCGATAAATCACAGGGCGCGGGCCGCCTCAGCACGACCACATCCCAACACGACCACGCCCCAGCGCGACCGCGCCCCAGCACGACCGCACCCCAGCACGACCACACCCCAGCACGACCGCGCCCCAGCACGACCACACCCCAGCACGACCCCGCCCCAGCACGACCACACCCCAGCACGACCCGATCGATAAATCACAGGGTGCGGACCACCCCAGCACGACCACACCCCGGCACGACCCCACCCCAGCACGACCCCACCCCAGCACGACCACGCCCCAGCACGACCACCGCCACCAGCACAACCACCCCCCAGCCGACCACACCCCCAGCACGACCCCACCCCAGCACGACCCCACCCTAGCGCACGAGGCACCCCAGCACGTACCGCCACCCCAGCACGACCGCACCCCAGCACGACCCCACCCCAGCACGACCCCACCACAACACGACCACCCCCCAGCACGACCACACCCCAGCACGACCGCACCCCAGCGCGACCCCGCCCCAGCAATACCACACCCCAGCACGACCACACCCCAGCACGACCTCACCACAGCACGACCGCACCCCAGCACGACCACGCCCCAGCACGACCACGCCCCGGCACGACCACGGCACCCCGGCACGACGCCCACCAGCACGACCACCCCCCTAGCACGACCACCCCCCAGCACCACCACCCCCCAGCACGACCACACCCCAGCACGACCACACCCCAGCACGACCATACTCCAGCACGACCGCACCCCAGCACGACCACACCCAGTCGCACCCCCGTGGAATGTTTCGTGGGGTGTCTGGTTGAGTGGTTGCCTGTTCGTGGGGTGTCTCTTCACGGGGTGTCTCGTGGAATGTTTCGTGAGGTGTCTCGCGGGTTGTTTCGTGAGGTGTCTCCTGGGATGTTTCGCGGGGTGTATCGTGGGATGTTTCGTGAGGTGTCGCCCAGTTGGATATCGTGAAAACGTGCCCACGCTGCACATGTCTATATCCCTTTCCGGGTTCGTGGGCCCATCATGTTTATATTCTTAGGCTTACGCCACACCGCCGACCCCTTGAGAGGCTTCTTGTATGTGTGTCGGGATCTCGCGGATCGCTTTTCGGAGGCCTCTGGAAGCGAGTTTTGGAGCCACTTGGGGGCCGTTTCGGAGCCTCTGGGGTGCTTCTTGGGGGTTCCTTGGGGCGTCTGGGCGGCCTCGTGAGGGCCTCTGGGGGCCTCTTGGGGCACTCTTGGGGCCCCCTGGGGCTCCTGGGGGCAGAAAGCTAGCGTTTCAACATGTTTGGTCGCCCTCTTGGGCCCCTCTTGGTGCCGTCTTGGAGCCCTCTTGGGCCGTCTTGGGGACCTTGGGCCGTGTTGGGGCCGTCTTGGGCCGTCTGGAGGCCGTCTTGGGGGCCTCTTGGGCCATCTTGGGGCTTTCTTGGGGGCCTCTTTGGCCGTCTTGGAGCGTCGGGAAGCCGAAAAGGCGGAAAAGCAAAAAACATCGAAAAACACTGGAAAATCAACAATTTTGACTCTTTGGGGCCCTCTTGGGAGGCTCATTTGGGACCTCAGGGGCCGTCTTGGAGACCTCTTGGCCCGTCTTGGGGCCATCGTGGGCGTCTTGGAGCGGTCGTTTGGCTTCTCGGAGCCTTCGTGGGCCGTCTTGGAGGCCTCTTGGGGGCTTCGTGGCCCGTCTTGAAGCCCTCTTGGGCCAGGAAAAGCCCCGTGGAGCGCTCGTCCCGGACCCCCCCCCCCCCTCCAAATCGACCGGACCGGGCTCCCGGGGGAGGGGTTTGGGGAGGGGGAAGCATCTCACACGCCGATGATCCCCAAGGGGTCGGCGGATTTTTCCCGGAAAGGGCATAGGCCCAGGGTTCTCTTTTAGTGTGTAAACAATGTCCCCGTGCCCAACTTGAAGGAGGCCGGCGGATTCTTTCCCTGATAAATATCGAGGTCGAAGGAGGCCGGCGGATTAAAATTTGAGGATGTCTCAGGCGAAGCGCTTGTTTTTGAAATCCCGATCGATAGATCACAGGGTGCGGGACACCCCATCACGACCACACCCCAGCACGACCGCACCCCAGCACGACCACGCCCCAGCACGACCACACCCCAGCACGACCACACCCCAGCACGACCACACCCCAGCACGACCACACCCCAACACGACCACACCCCACCGCGATCACACCCCACCACGACCACACCCCAGCACGACCCGACCGATGAATCACAGGGCGCGGCCCGACCGATGAATCACAGGGCGCGGACCACCCCAGCACGACCACACCCCAGCACGACCCCACCCCAGCACGACCACACCCCAGCACGACCACGCCCCAGCACGACCAACCCCAGCACGCACGACCCCCCCAGCACGCACGCACCCTAGCACGACCCACCCCAGCACGACACACCCCAGACGACCACACCCAGCACGACCCCACCCCAGCACGACCCACCCCAGCACACCACACCCCAGCACGACCCCCACCCCAGCACGACCCCCCACCCCAGCAAGACCACACCCCAGCACGACCACACCCCAGCACGACCTCACCACAGCACGACCACACCCCAGCACGACCACGCCCCAGCACGACCACGCCCCAGCACGACCACGCCCCAGCACAACCACCCCCCAGCACGACCACCCCCCCAGCACGACCACGCCCCAGCACGACCACCCCCCAGCACGACCACACCCCAGCACGACCACTCCCCAGCACGACCACACCGCCTTGGTTGAGTGGTTGCCTGTCGTCTTGGAGTGTTTCGTGGGGTGTATCGTGGAATGTTTCGCGGGGTGTCTCGTGGAATGTTTCGTGAGGTGTCTCGCGGGATGTTTCGTGAGGTGTCTCGTGGGATGTTTCGTGAGGTGTATCGTGGGATGTTTCGTGAGGTGTTGCCCCGTTGGGCATCGTGAAAACGTGCCCATGCTCCACATGTCTATATCCCTTTCCGGGTTCGTGGGTCCATCATGTTGTTTCTTTGGTATTTGTAGGGTATTCTTTATTTGTCCTCCAAAATCCGCTTGTAGGGGGACACGCCCGAGTTCTGGAGGCCGCCGTTGTGAGAACTACTTTCGGTGCAGCTCCCTACGGGCACGAAGCGCGCGAAGGGTGCGCCACACTGGGGCGGGCCGGCATGCGGGCGCTGCTGCTGGGGCCTTCGGTGGACTTCCCTATAGGGCCGCGAAACGTATGCGGGGCGTGCCAAAGTGGAGGGGGGGCGTCGCGTGCGAACCATGCCACTGGGGAATTCGTTGGAGCTCCCCATGGGGCCACGAAGCGTGTGACGGGCGTGCCAAAGTGGAGGGGGGGGAGGGCGGGGCGGCATGCGATCCATGCCACTGGGGCCTTCGGTGGAGCTCCTTATGGGGCCACGAAGCGCGTGAGGGGCGTGCCAAAGTGGAGGGGGGCGGTGCGGCATGCAATCCATGCCACTGGGGCCTTCGATGGAGCACCTATGGGGCCGCGAAGCGTGTGAGGTGCGTGCCAAAGTGGAGGGGGCGCTGGATGCGAAGCATGCCAACGGGGCCTTCGGTGGAGCTCCTCATGGGGCCACGAAGCGTGTGAGGGTGCGCCAAAGTGGAGGGGAGGCGGGGCGGCATGCGAACCTTGCTACTGGAGCCTTCGGTGGAGCTCCTTATGGGGCCACGAAGCGTGTGAGGGGCGTGCCAAAGTGGGGGGGGGGGGGCGGCATGCGAACCATGCCTCTGGGGCCTTCGGCGGAGCTCCCAACAGGGCCACGGAAACGTGTGAGGGGTGTGCCAACCAAAGTGGAGGGGGCGCGGCGTGCGAACCATGCCACTGGGGCCTTCGGTGGAGCTCCTTATCGGGCCGCGAAGCGTGTGAGGGGTGCGCCAAAGTGGAGGGACGCGGCATGCGAACCATGGCATTGGAGCCTTCGGTGGAGCTCCCTACAGGGCCTGGATACGTGTGACAGGTGTGCCAAAGTGGAGGGGGCGCGGCATGCTAACCATGCCACTGGGGCCTTCGATGAAGCTCCCTACAGGGCCACGGAACGTGTGAGGGCTGCGCCAAAGTGGATGGGGCGCGGGATGCGAAGCGTGCCACCGGGGCCTTCGGTGGAGCTCCTCACGGGGCCATGAAGCTTGTGAGGGGTGCGCCAAAGTAGAAACGGGGACGGCGTGCGATCTATGGGGTCTTCGTTGGAGTTCCTCATGGGGCCAGGAAGCGTGAGAGGCGTGTGCCAAAGTGCGGGGGGAGAAGCGGGAGGAGGAGGAGCGGGAGGAGGAGGATAGGATAGGAGAGGAGCGGGAGGAGGAGGAGGAGGAGGACGAGGAGGAGGAGCGTGGGAGTAGAGGGAGGAGCGAGGGGAGGAGGAGAGGAGATGAGAGGAGGATGAGTTCCGGGGACCATCCCTTCAAAACGAGGACCCAACACCACAGGACGGCTGGGAACTGTAGCAGAGTGCCCGCGTGGCCCTCGAACACGACTTGAGAGCTTGCCGCAAAGTGCACTGCAACCTGTTTTTCCCTGGAAAGGGCGTAGGCCCAGGGTTCTCTTTTAGTGGGTTTACCTCCTGGTCTGACGGGAAGATGGCCGGCCGATTTCTTTTGCGATAAATAACGAGTGGGAAGAGGGCCGGCGAATTAAAAGTTGAGGATGTCTCGAGCGAAACGCTAGTTGTTCATAATTTGTTGAGGAAGTCTCGAGCGAAACGCTTGTTTTGTGTTGTAGATTGTCCTCTCCTGGGGACCTGAATTCAGAGGATCTTTCAAGACTCAAGTGACATGCTTGTTTTCACGTTCCCAGGTCTTGAGGATGTCTCGAGACGCTTAGTTTCACGCCTCCAGGTTGCCCAGACCGAGGTCTAGCGCCAGGATTTGTTGAGGATGTCTCGAGCGAGAAGTTTGGTTTCACGCGTCCTCGTCGCCCAGGCGGATGTCTAGCATGAGGATGTGTCGAGGAAGTCTCGATCGAGACGCTTGTTTGCACGTGTCCAGGTTGCCCAGGCGGATGTGTAGCATGAGGATGTGCTGAGAACGTCTTGAGCGAAACGCGTGTTTTCACGTGTCCAGGTCGCCCAGGCACAGCACAGCCCTCAGCACGGTACATCAATATCGATACCCTCAGCATTGCAGCCTGGCATGTTGCCTGGCACGTTCCGCGGAGCGTCCCGTGGCAGTCCCCCTGGCTCGTCGCGCGGTGCACGTCCATTGGCACGTTCCGTAGCGCGTCCCTTTGGCACGTCCCGCGGTGCGTGCCCATGGCACGTCCCCTGGCACGTCGCCTGGCGCGTCCCTTGGGACGTTCCGCGGCGCGTCCTCCTGGCATGTCCCCCTGTCGATTAGTTCTGGGGCAGCTACCATCTGCTCAGGCAGCTCGAGCTTAAGATCCAGATCAGTTCGGTCAGGACTCGGATGCCAGGGAGGACTCGATCCACAACGCTATATAGAGCACAATCGCGGCATGGCACATCGCAGTTCAGCACGGCCCAGCACAGCACAGCCGTCGGCACGGTACATCAAGATCGATACTTTCAAAATTGCACCTTGGCACGTTCCTTGGCGCATTCCGTGGCGAGTCCACCTGGCACGTCGCGCGGCGCGTCCCCTGGTACGTCCCGCGGCACGTCTATTGGCACGTTCCGTAGCGCGTCCCCTTGGCACGTCCCGCGGTGCGTGCCCATGGCACGTCCCTTGGAACGTCGCTTGGCGCGTCCCTTGGGACGTTCCGCGGCGCGTCCTCCTGTCATGTCCCCTTTGTCGATTAGTTCTGGGGCAGCTACCATCTGCTCAGGCAGCTCGAGCTTAAGATCCAGATCAGTTCGGTCAGGACTCGGATGCCAGGGAGGACTCGATCCACAACGCTATATAGAGCACAATCGCGGCATGGCACATCGCAGTTCAGCACGGCCCAGCACAGCACAGCCCTCGGCACAGTACATCAAGATCGATACATTCAGCATTGCATTTGTCCGTCGCCCAATCAGGTGTCGTTGAAACTTTGCCATGCCTTACATGTCTATATTTCTTTCCGGGTTCGTGGGTCGATCATGTTCGATGGGTTTCTTTTCCACCACCACCACCACCACCGTAAGTTGGAGAGGGAGGACGTCCTGTTCCTCCTCCACCTCCTCCTCCTCCTCTTCCGCCTCCTCTTCTTCGTCCTCCTCCTTGTCCTCCACCTTCTCCCCCCCGCCAGCTTATGGTGGTGTTGGTGTCGGTGGGAAACAAACCCATAATTTTTTTGGCAGGGATGGCGGGGGGGGGGGAGGGGCGGCGTATTGGCTCTGGTTTTTCGCCGGTCGGGTGGGGGAGGGGGTGTGGATTGAGAAGGAGCGTCCATGAACCCCTCCCTGAAGGGAAAGAGGGGACCTCTAGGAGGAGGAAGGGGGAAGGGGGCTGGAGGGCGAAACGCCTAAACCACCTACGCCCTGGAGGGCTGGTTGGATTCCACGTGCCCGCGACGAGACTCGAGGTTCGAGGGTCGAGGTTTCGGGATGGTTTCCACACCTCTTGGGGGGCGTCCTCGTCGCCACGACCTGGCCCGCCTCGAGATGCGGACTGCTGCGGAGCTCGAGGCCATCGGCCCTAGCGGTCGCCACGAGGCTCTCCCCCTACTTCCTGCTCCTCGTCCTCCTCCGCGTCTCCCTCGCCTCGGCCTCTTGCAATCAGGGGCAGCGTTGGGGAGGGGGATGGCCTGGCATCGCTCGGGCGTGTGCGCTTTTTCCCTCGGCGAGGACCATCGAGGAGCATCCCTGACCACTTGTCGAAACAACCACGCACGAAACCGACAAAAAACACAGGGAAGGGACGTCCGAGCGATGGCGAGGTGGGCTCGAGGCGGGGCGCGTCGACCCCCCATCGCCCAATGATCGCCGACGGGTGCCCGATGACCCCGCCCCGCCCAGGAACTCGCGGACTAGCTGTCGCAAGGGCTCCCTCGAGGGCGCGAAGTTATTCGCGCTTCGCGCTTCGCGGTCCTCGTTCCTTCTCCCCCTCCTCCTCGTCCTCCTATTCTCCCTTTGGGAGGGCGGCGCGAGAGCGCGAAGTTATTCGCGCTTCGCGCTTCGCGCAGCGCGAAGCGCGAAGTTGGGAGCCCTAGCTGTCGAGGGCCCACTCGCCGATCTACCGGCGATGTACCGCCGAGCCCAGGTCGAGGTGTGCCCCCCCCGGAGTTGCCCCCCCCCCCCCAGGGTTGACCCTCATGGCTCCGTTGGAGTATATGTCATGCCATGCCTCCTCCCTCCTGGGTCCTCCCCTATATCTCCTCCTCGTCTGGCTCCACGCCCCCTGCGGCTGCTGCAGCAGCATCGGGCAGGGTCTTACGACCGATCGCTGGACGGCAGATCGGTCGGACACTTTGCTGGTGGGGTCGTGGTGAGGTTCTGCCCTCGTCCCGACTGCCTTGGTCGTCAGTCGTTCAATGTGGGAGTTAATCTTAGATGTCCGCCACTCGTACCCATTTCGGGGCCCATAGCCATCAACAACGGATCGGCGGCGAAACGCTGGCCTTAGGGAAAGGATCAAGAGTTTTGCGACCGCGGATTGAACAAGTCACTTGAGACGAATCCGACCTATTCTCCACAGGAGGCGACTGTTTGTATGAAGGCTCCATACAAAAGAACACATCGCCAGGTATGCAGGATCTGCGCTGGCCTCATCTCCGCCGTGCCTCGCAGGAGCCAACGACAAGTTGCGCAGTTCATAGCCTTCCAGGGAGCCGCGAGGTCTCGGCTGGATTCGCGGCGCCCCCTATTCCGTCGGACCTCCCAGGAGCCCACGAAAGAGGCGACTGCTGCGCAGTTCATAGCCTTCCAGGCAGAATTGAAGTCTCGGGTACTCCCCCACTCCGCCGTGCCTCCCAAGAGCCCACGAACGTGGCGACAGTTGCGCAGTTCGCAGCATCCCAGGGAGCTGCGAAGTCTCGGGTACTCCCCCACTCCGCCGTTCCTCCCAGGAAAGCCATCTGCGTCCTGAAGACGTGTCGTTCGAGGAGATGGGGAGGCCCATGCTGGTGCTACAGCTCTACTCTGAAGTCGGGCCTGTCCCTCCGCAGGAGGGATATCCAAAAATAGCCACGAGGACGATTTTTCATAATTTTTGATCATTTTGGGGTATTTGTTGACTATTTTTTCTTTTTCCCCAAATCCGCCTTAATGGGGGACAGGCCCGACTTAACTTTAGGCAGGCGGCGGTCATTGCTGCTGATGGCCTGGCCTGCTCCGGTCGAGGAGAGACGTGCCGAGGTGGCTCTACGAGCGAAAGGGCGGCACCAGCAGCAGTTCCGCTCCGGTGGCCCCACTGATGCCCACAGGGAAGGGGAGATAGGAGCGCGCTGCGACGGCTGGTGCCAAACGCAACAGGTTTGGGTGTTCAGGTTATGGTGTTCCAACCTACTTTAGCCTTGATCGCCAGAATTACGAGCACCAGAAAAGTACCGAAACTCGAGGGTCTTCACGTGTGGGGCCCCGGAAGCACTCGTCCGACACAGTTTCGACATTCTTTCGACACTTTTCCGGGTGCTCGAAATTTTTGGGATGTGGTCCTTAAGTACGATGGGGGCAACATAATGTTCAGGATGATTTGTTCGTCGGTTTAGCAATTTTCGTTGCCAGTTTGTTGGGGGCCGTGGGGAAGAACTCATCTACATAAGTTGTGAGGGAATTTTGGAGTCGCCGGGATGGCAAATGCAATATTCGATGATTGTCAAGTTTGACGGTCCAGGCCCGTCAGGCATGCTGTTAGGTCGGGCCTGTCCCCCTACAGGCGGAACTTCGACGAAGTATAAAAAAAAGAGAGAGAAACAAATATTCACAAATGGGCAGAACATCGTCCCCATAATATTTTTTCGACTATTTTTGTATATTCCCTCCTGTAGAGGGACAGCCCCGACTTCAGCATGCTGCCCATTTACGCGTTGCCCGATGATCACTGGAGGGATTCGAGCTGTCGCGTGTGCATCACAGGGCGTTGAGGAATCAGGGCAGTGGCAGCAGGCGTCCCAAACTAGCCGGACGTCTGACGCTCGGCAGGCCCTCGCATTGTCCCTCCGGGGCCCCGAAACGGTGCTGAGAACTTGCTTCGGCAGCTGCGCCTGGTTGTTGGCTCCGAGGCTCTCTCGTATGAGAATGTCGCTCGTGGCAGTGCTATCTGCCTACGGCAGGTTCGCGTCGTGTCGACGCGGCGGCGACCCCGCCGCGGGCTTTCAAGGTTGAACGTCACCCGTGGCCCAGAATCGGTCGTTCCAAACTGGAACGACCTGGTTTTCGGAAAGCCGCCGATTGTTCAAGATTGAACGATTCACGCGGTGTCAGCAACCAACGCCGAAGTCGGCACGACATAATGTTGCGGCAACAGACGTGTTCGATATTCCTAGGATGATCGGGCTCCTCTTCGGAATGTCTTCGGACAGCGTAGGAAACCGTGAGGTCCAGGCCACGCCGATAAACAGCCGTCATTGCAAATCGATTGGCGTCTACACAGCATTCTTCTACCGCTTGTATGCAGTCCAGGCCAGAGAAACCTGAGGGCACATAACCCCCCCGCCTCTTGCACATGCCTACTCTGATTTAGACGGCATGGTGCACCAATATTAATATTCTCTACGGCCTTGTCGAGTCATTTGCGCGCAGTCGTAAGCAATTCAACACAATTTGGCTTAAATTATTAGTCTTACCGCTATTATGTGGAAGTCCGCTGCATGGAGCGAAAAAGTATGTTGATCGCAGTGTGCCAGCATCCACGCACGCACTAGACTTTATCAACAGATAGTTTTTGGACGTTTGTCACCAGTCGCTCATTATCGTGTTTGGTGTTCTATAGGCGCACATATTCCACGCCGCAGGCTGACAACCTCAGTGGGTCGCGAATGCTTTTTATTCGTAGGTGTAGTTCCGTTCAGCCATTGTAGTACCGCGCGCGTCGGGTGCGCCTTGCATGCGATCTGCTACTGTACAGGGCCTCCCTTGCATCCGGGGGGCAGGGCACCCAGCCTGGATGGTTGACGCCCACGCTGTGAGCTGAGCACGCAACTAGTAGGTTGCATAAAAGCATTGTACGGTAGGTTCGCGTCGTGTCGACCGGCGGCGACCCCGCCAGCGGCGGTCAACGTTGAACGCCGCGGGGGACCCAGAATCGTTCGATGTGGAACGATTTGGACGTTTCGGAAACGGCTGATCGTTCCAGGTTGAGCGATCCCCGCGGTGTCAGAAACCAAAGCCGATGCCGGCACGACACGAGCCTGACGTATGAATTTTTTGAACGTCCGGAGCACAACATGTATATCGGGGGAGCGAAAGTCTCGAGTTTGCTGGATTTCGGATTTGCCACCATGTTGTGACGGTCCCGGTGTGAATTTGAGGGTCTGGTGTTCGTTAGATGTTTGCAGCGAGAAGCCGCGCCAGATGTCAGATTATGTCACGTCGTTTTTTTACGTCCCCGTCAGGCCAACACGAGTCCCCCTCCCGAATCTTACGCCCGCCCCTGGAGAGTGGAGCTAACCCAAGACTGTAAGAGTTTAACAGGACCTCGAGGTCAAAAGGCGTGAGCAACTGTATTGTTGACGATTAGCTTCTCGAAGATTGCGCGACTATTACGCGACTCTGTCGACTCCCCGCGGTTTGCTCTGGGGATGCGGAGGATGCGTGGGAGCACGCGAGGACCAACCGTCCTCGTGCCAAGGGGAGCGTTCGGGGAGGTGGTCGGTTAGTTATCGAGGCTGTTTGTGTGTGTGTGCGTGTGTGTAAGTGTGTGTAAGTGTGTGTGTGTGTGCGTGTGTGTGTGTGTGTGTGTGTGTGTTGTGCGTGAATGTGTGAATGTGTGTGTGTGTGTGCGCGGGCATGCGTGCGTGCGTGCGTGCGTGCGTGCGTGCGTGCGCGGGTGTGTGTGTGTGTGTGCGTGTGTGCGTGCGTGCGTGCGTGCGTGCGTGCGTGCGTGCGGGCGGGCGTGCGTGCGTGCATGTGTGTGTGTGTGTGTTTGTGTGTGTGCGTGCGTGCGTGCGTGGGTGCGTGCGTGCGTGGGTGCGTGCGTGCGTGCGTGCGTGTGTGTGTGTGTGTGTGTGTGTGTGTGCCGTGCGTGTGTTCGAGGATGTGCGCTGTCGGTTCGGCTGCATCGCAGTCGGTTGCGTTCTTTCGTTTACTGTCCGTTCGGTCGGCTGCTGTGTCGTTGTTGCGCCGCTGCTTCCCTATAGGCCGCCTACAGCCTATCACCAGCAGGGAGCAAACACAAACAGACACAATTCATCGCCGATTCCCCAGAACATATGGGAACACGTGGGAAGTGGGGGGGGAGACGAACATCCAAAACACCTGGGACAACATGGGGGAATCCTGTTATTTGTGTTTTTTGTGTGTCCCAGGGCCCCTTTATATCAGTTTCGACCCGTTCTGGTTTCGCTGTCGGTTCGGTCGGTTTTCGGTTGCGCCGTCGCCGTGGACGGCATTGGTGTTGGAGGGGCCCTCTTTGGTTCTGTTGGCGCCGTCTGGGGACGTGCTTCTTGGAGGGGGGGGGCATGGGTCCCGATGTGATTCCTCTCGGAACCGTTAAGGGAGCATGGGCCACAAGCGGAAGCGGTGAACATGTCCGCATCCGCGCCCTCGCGGTCTGATTTCCGGGACGCGATCCCGCGGACGCGGTCGCACGGATATGTGTTCCGCGCGGGTTATCTGCGAACAAACGCCTTGCGGCCCAGGGGGGCCTACCCCGCGAGGCCGCGGATCAGAGGTTTCTTGGTGAGATCGCAGTAGAAAGGAGAGCTCCCCACTGGGAAAGTGGTTTCGGTTTCGTGTTCGTGTTTTGCTTCCGGGCGAAGCGAAGCTGCGCGAGTTCGCGAAAGGAATGATCCCCCCGTCGCCAGGGCGATTCGCATGCAAAAGTCCAGCCCTCTGGTGGGCGCGTGGTAGGTGGGGATGTTCTGAGGTGGTGTCTCGCGGTGTCCCGATGGTGTCCCGCGGTGTCTCGCCGCGGTTGCGGGAGAGGAATTATGAAAGCGCGCCAGTGGATGGCCCTGAATACGCAAAAGGGGGGGGTGCTCGCAGAACCCCCCCCCCTCCCCCTTCAAAGGGGGGGTGAGATTTCCGCCCCTCCCCCCCCCTCCCTCCCTTGGAGCGGGGGGGGGTCCAGACCACCCCCCCTCCCCCCTTGGCGCTGGAAAAAGGGGGGGAGTTCGACCCCCCCCCCCCCTTTGCGCCGAACAGGGGGCTGGGGAGGAGGCCTCTCGGGTAGTGAGTAGAGAGAAGAATGTTTTGAGTAGCGCTGTGTGAGTAGTGGGTATTTGATAGTGAGTAGTGCGCAGTGAGTCGTGATTAGTGAGTAGTGAATAGTGGGTAATGGGTAGTGGAAGTAGTGAGTAGTGCGTAGAGATTGGTGAGTAGTGAGTAGTGGGTAATGAGTAGCGGGAAGAGTAGACAGTAAGGAATTATGAGCAGTGTGCAGTGAGGAGTGAGCAGTGTGTAGAGAGAGTAGTGCATAGTGAGTAGTAAGCAGTGAGCAGGGCTGAGGGAGTATACAGTAGCGAATAGCGAGGAGTGAGTAGTGAGTAGTGCGCAGTGAGTAGAGAGTAGTGAGTAGTGAGTGGTGAGTAGCGAGTAGCGAGTAGCGAGTAGCGAGCAGGGAGCGGCGAGTAGGGAGTAGCGAGTAGTAAGTAGTGAGTAGCGAATAGGGCCTTGTGAGTAGTGAGCAGCGAGGGGGGAGTAGTCAAGAGTCAGTAGTGAGTAGGGAGTAGGGAGTAGTGCGTAGCGAGTACGGACTAGCGAGTAGTGAGTAGTGAGTAGTGAGTAAGGAGCCGAGAAGCGAGAAGTGCGTATTGAGTAGTGGGTAGTGAGTAAGGAGCTGCGAGTATAAATTCGTGAGTAGTGAGGCGTGGCTTGCGACTAGTGACTAGTGAGTAGGGAGTAGTGAGTAGCGAGTAGGGCGTAGTGGGCAGTGAATATATCGCATTGGGTAGCGAGTAGCGGATAATGGGTAGTGAGTTGGCCTCAGTGCGTAGTGAGTAGTGAACTGTGAGTACTCAGTAGTAAGTAGTGGGTGGTGGGTAGTGAGTAGTGCTAGTGAGTAGTGAGTAGTGGGCCGTGAGTAGTGTTTAGTGAGTCGTGAGTATTGCGAATCGGGTGGTGAGTAGTCAGTAGTGCTTTGGGAGTAGTGAGTAGTGAGTAGTGGGTAGTGAATATCGCGTATCGGGTAGCGAGTAGAGCGTTGGGATTGGCGAGTAGTGCGTTAGTGAATACCGTGTAGTGAGTAGGGAGTAGCGAGTAGCGAGTAGTGGATATTGAGTAGTGAGTTGTGGGCAGTGAGTAGTGAATAGTGAAGTGTGAGTAGTGAGCAGTGGACAGTGGTTAGTGGGTAGTGAGTAGTGATTTGGGAGTAGTAAATCGTGGGTTGTGAGTTGTGTTTCGTGAGTAGTGAGTATGAAGTAATGGTGAGTAGTGAGTAGGGAGTAGGGAGCAGTGAGTAGTGGGTAGTGAGTCGTGGGTAGTGCGTAGTGAATCGTGAGTAGTGAGAAGTGAGTAGTGAGTAGCGAACAGTGACTTCTGGGTAGTGAGTAGTGCGTAATGAGTAGTGAATGCTGTTTGGGGCTAGGGTTTGGGTTTGGGGTTAGGGTTGGGGGTTAGGGTAAGGGTGAGGATTAATGTTAGGGGTGGTCGGGGTCGGGTTCGGGAGACCGGGGGCGCCGTGGCGAAAGGGGATAGGGGGTTTCGAATTTGGCAGCCAAAGGGGGGGAGGGGGGGGGGGGTCGGAACCCCATCCCCTCCCTTTTGAAAGGGGGGGGGGGGGGGGCGTTCCCCGACGACGGATTCGGAAAGGGGGGGTGGTGGGAGGGGGGTCCCCGACGACGGATCGGGAAAGGGGGGGAGGAGGGGGAGGGTTCCCCGACGACGGATCGGGGAAAGGGGGGGGGTCCCACCCCCCCCCTTGGGGTCATCCAGCGGCGCGCCTTCAGGAAGTATCCCGCCGTCGCCATGGCGATTCGGATGCAGAAGTCGGGCCTTTTCGTGGGCGCGCGGTGGGTGGGGCTGTCCCGCCGTGGTGTCCCGTGTCGTCCCGATGGTGTCCCGCGGTGTCCCGCCGTGGTGTCCCGATAATGTCTCGTGGTGCCCCGTAGTGTCCCGTGGTGTCCCGCGGTGTCCCAGTGGTGTCCCGCGGTGTCCCGTGGCGATCAGTGGTGTCCCGGCGCGGTGTCCTGGCGCGGTGTCCCGGCGCGGTGTCCCGATGGTGTCCCAATCGGTAGTGACATCGATAACGACCGAGATGCTGTGATATCGGTCGTGAGATCGATCGTTGGATCGACCGTGAGGTCGATGGTGATATTTGTAGTTGCATGTCAGGCTATGCCATGCTATGCCAGCATCTGTCGGGTTATGAGCCGTGTTGGCAGCGACTCGGTCACCGAATTTGGCGGGCTCGTGTTATAGGCGCGCAGTTCACTTGGAGGCGATGGCGCGAGTGCGAAAACAACATCACACCGCGTCATCAACTCTCAGCCACCACAGTCCGGAAACATCCATCACAGCGCAGTGGCGGTGGCATTGATTGGAACCGATGGTGTCCCCATGGTGTCCCAATCGTACCCAGCGCCGCTTTGTGTGAGATCGCTAATGGGATCGATCTTTGGGTCCATGGATGCGAAGGTAGGTCGTGAGGTCGATCGGGAGATCGATTGATTACCAGGGTCGATAGTGACATTACATCGCGGCGCAACATTGTCATCCCGCCTCGTCGCCAACTCGAAGGCCCGCCACCAACAGCGTGATCATCACACTCACCGCAGTTGCCAGCCGCTGATCCTTGCCCCTCCCCCCAATTTCCTTATCACCCGGAGTGTGGTCGATACTGGGGCGCAGCAGCAGCGGCAGCCAAGTGCAGCAGCCTGCTAATGTTCCACCCCCCAGGGGGCCCTGGCCAGACCCTGGGAGCGTCAAGAGACGTTTCGTGATGAAAGACCAGTCCTGGAGACGCAGTCTCGACCTCCCATGCTCGACGTTGCGAAAAAAAACACGAAGCTGGATCGGCGTTGGAGCTCTGGTGGAACCGAGCAGAGGGCAGGATCATTTGAAGGCGAGGAGAGGCAAGTAAAGGACGGAGCACGATGTGAAAAGGGTGGGGGGGGAGGGAGCGGGAAAGATCCTGGCCCCTGGGCCGCGACCCCGCGGATACGGGGCGTTTTTTTTGGCGGATGCGCGAGATGCGTCCGTGAAAGAGCGTATCTGCGGGACCGTGCCCTGGAATCGGATATGTTCGCCGCTCGTTGGCGGCCTGACAGGGGGGGGGGGAAAGATGGTTCTTCTTTTGTTCCCAGGAGGCTCGGAAGGTCCCCAGCCTTCGAAGAAGTTTTCTTAGCCCTCCCGGAAGACACGAACAACTTTTCAGAAGGCTGGAGGGCTTCCGAGAAGCCCCGCCGCCTTCTGAGAAGGCCTGTTCCCTTCTCACTTCCCCCGGCCGCGACGCCGAAAACCGTGGGGGGGGAAAGTCAGCCACGCGCAAAGGGGGGTAGGGGGAGCATGGAGAGTTACTTAGAGGCACCCCTGCTTCTTACGATTTTTTCCCTCCCCCATACCCCCTTGCGCGCCGCCAAGAAAGGAAGCGGCGGAGGAGTTGAACGAGGCCCAGACGAGGATAGATTTGCCCAGAGCGTTCCAGAACGCTCTCAGAGCGTTCGCGAGCGCTCTGAGAAGGCCGCGGCGCCCGGGACATCCTCCAGAGCCGCCGGATCTCAGAGAATCTCGATTTTTTCTCATCCGATGTTATCTTCGTCCTGGCTTCGTTTTAGGTGGTGATGCCGATTTCTTCAATGCGCGATCGTCGGAAGTCCCGACCCTCTCCCCGGGACCAGTTCGTCCTGAGTAGTTGTTGACGGTCCCGTGGTCCGGCGAGGTCTTCAGAGGCCGATAACGGCGAAACACTTCCGAATTCGATTTTCCAACACGTGGGAGGTCTGGAGACCGATCCTCGCCGCCTGAAAAGTTTTTTGGCCGCTCAGGAAGAACAGGGAAACCTTGAGATGTACCCCGAGGGGACGCCCCCCCCATCGTATATCCCAGGGTTCGGGCCCAAAATTTTGAGTCCATTCGAAAACCCCACATGGCCTGGGATAGTGGCCGACATATCCCCCGTTAGCCTCCGTCCTGGCTCTGTCCTGCCCCGAGAACGCACGCCAGCCCGAGCGTTTCTCGAGGCTGGCGGCCTCTGGCGTAGTCGCTCCTGCGGCGCCCTCCTTGGCGGCGCCGCGGGCGCGGGCGTGCGGGCGCAGGAGTTGGTGCCCTGCTTTCGCTGGCAATGTCCCCCTCCTCATCACCCTCCTCCCTTTTCCTCCTTCCGCTCCTCCTCCTCCTCCTATTGCCCCCCTCCTCCCCCTCCTCCTCCTCATCCTCCTCCTACGTATTCCCCACAAGCTTCGTGGGGTTCTGGTTTCCTGGTCTGCCGCGTCGCACCGGCGTCTTCCCTTCCCCACATGTTTCGTGGCGTTTGGGCTGTCTTCCCTGCCGCGTCGCACCCGCGTTCCTTCTCCTCCTCCTCCTCCTCCTCTTCCCTCCTCGCAGCCGCACACGCATCATACACATGCGCGCAAGATTCGCAAGGCGTGGCAGGCGTGGCCCTTTCTCGACACCATAAGGGGGTGCGCAGGGGGTGGTCCCTCACCGTGGTCTCTATCCGTCGCAGGGTCGCAAGGCGTGGCAGGCGTGGCCCTGTCTCGACACCATAGAGGCTGCGCAGGGTGTGGTCCCTCACCGTGGTCCCTATTCGTCTCAGGGGGGGTCTCAGATGTTGGCACCAAACACCAACATCAGCGATTGCCTCCACCGAGGGATGATGATCCCGATCTCGTTGATGGTGGCAATGCTCGAGCTCCTGAGGTGGCCGAGACATCACCACCAACGTCAAAATGTAGGATCATCTCACCTCTTGTGACGATACCCGTCGGTTGTTGGAAGAACGCATTTCTTGGCTCCCAGATCCCCGTTCACTGTAGGCGCCTTCCTACCTCAAGAGTAGAACGGCCGTCTCTCTTTCCCTCCGAGAGACGATGCTCCCGATATGGGCGATGATGGCAATCCTCGGGCTTCTGAGGCGGCCTGGACCGATGTCGCACCGGCACGACCTGGTCCCCCCCCCCCCCCTGCCGGCGAGACCACCACCCAGAGAGATCACGCAGACCCCCTGCGCCGCCACCGCCCCCGTACCACTCCAGAGAGGAGAGCAGCGAAGCGGCCCGGCCTCGTCTTGCGTGCCCCGGCCTGGCACCTGGCATGCCTGGGCGTCGTGCGCTGCCTGCGGCACCTTGCTGGGCGGGCCGAGCGGCATCGGCAAAGTGCAGGCCGCCTCTCCGGGCGCGCTCCGCTTCGGGCGCCTTCGCGCGGCGGGGGCGCTCGAGGTCGGCAAGCTGAGAGCAGCGAAGCGGAAAAACGTCGGATGCCAGGCAGTGGGCACCAGCACCAACACAGGGGGCGTCTTCGCCGGTCGGGAGAAGGTGGGTCGAAGCATGAAGCAGGGAGGCGGTGACGGTAGGCCGCGGGGGTGGACAGACCTCTTACCCTGACACGTCGATTCAGGAATCGGCCGTTCTCGGTTCGCGAGGGAGCGTCGCGGCCGTCATTTTTGCGGGTCCAGGTCCGTCGGTTTCGGTCCTAGGCCGTTTTCACTAAGGGGAGGTTTACTAAAGGGAGGTTTGTCCACCGCCGAGGCTGGGCTTCCACCCGCCCCCTGGGAGGCTTCGTGCATTGCCACCATCACCCCGATCGTTTCTCGGTGGAGGCAATCGTCGATGCTGGTTTGTTGCCAGCCTCTGAGACTCCCAAGGAGCACCCAACAGGAACACGCTCTCACAGAACGCGTGCTCCTGCCCGGGCGATCTCTCCTGGAAGATTCGCTCAGACGACCAAGGATCCTGGTTGGAGGCGCCCCACATGGGTTCCGAGCAGATTGGGTCGGGGGATCTCGCCGCATCTGCGACGCATCGCCGGTCCGGCCCGATGTGGTTCCCGATTGCTCTCCACGCAGATGTCGCCGATGCATAGCGGACGTCGTCCATGCATCGCCGATGGATCGGCGATGCACCAGTGATGCGGCACGATGCACCGAACCAATCAGCTCGGAGTCCACACGTGGGAGGTCTCCAGTCGGGGCATGGTCACAAGGAGGCGCAGTGGCAGGTCGTGGCTGCGTGGGGTTCGGGCCATCCGCGCCCCCTCCATGCCCTTGTCCTCCTCCTCCTCCTCCTGCTTCTCCTCCTCCTCCTTCTTTCTCCTGCTCATCCTCTGCCTCCTCTCTCCCTCCCTCCCTCCTCCCTCCTTCTCCCTCCCTCCCTCCCTCCCTCCCCGTCCTCCCTCCCTCCTCCCTCCTCTTCCTCCCTCCCTCCCCCGGGGCGGCGCATTTAGCCTCACGCGGCTCGCCTTGTTTCTTGCGTCGGGCTCTGCCTGTCCATTGGTGGTAGCGCCCGCGGGCACTCGAGCTCCGCGGACGGCGCTCCCATGGTGTGTTCGGTCGGCCCTGCTGCGCTGAGTCCTCGGGCGGCCTGTGGCAGCGAGTGGTGGTGGACGCAGGCGGGCGCAAAAAGCGGGAAGCTGCGCATACGGGCATGTTTCTTGCATGATTAAGTTTCTGCCGTTCTCCAATCGTTGCACATATCTGCCTCTTTCTATCTCTCTCTATCTCTCTCTCTCTCTCTCTCTATTGCGAAGGCCTGACGGCCGGTGCCGCCGATCCTGTAGGGGAACGACGACGGCGGCGGCGGCGGTAGCGACGACGACGATGCTGACGTGGGTTGAGTCCTCAAACGTGCTTCTTGGGGTTTCTTCCGAGCGCTCTCGGGGTCCTCTGGGGGGATGTTTGGGGGCCTCTTGGGAGCCTCTTGGGGCCTCTTTGGGCTTTCTTGGGGCCTCTTGGGGGCTTCTCTGGGCTGAGGGCTCGAAACGTCCGTTCGGGTCCCCCGTCTGGGCGCTCTCTTGGAACCGTCCTGGGGGCCTCTTGTCCCGTCTTGGAGGCGTCTTGGGCCGTCTTGGGGCATTCTTGGGCCGTTTGGGGGCTCTCTTGGAGGCCTCTTGGGCCGTCTCGGGGCGACCTTAGGGGCCTCTTGGGCCGTCTTGGCGCGTGGGGAAGCGGAAGAGGCGAGAACGCCAAAATTCTTGACAAACGTATGGGAATTCCATGATTTTTGCCTCTTGGGGCTCTCGTGGGAACGGTCCTGGAGGCCTCTTGGAGCGTCTCGCAGGCCTCTTGGGCCGTCTGGAGGCCGTCAAGGCGTCTTGGACAGATCATTCGGCGATTCGGGGCCCTCTTGGATCGTCTTGGGGGCCTCTTGGGGCACTCTTGGCCCGTCTTGGGGCTTTTTTGGGCTGTGGGATTCCCCGGGAGGGCGGCGTAAAAACCCGGGACCCCAGCCGGGACCCACCCCGGGACCCCCCCCCCCCTGGGCGGGGAAGGGATCAAAGGGAAGGGGCTGCCCTTCGACTCAACTACGATGTTGCTCAATTTCGCTTTGGACTGGCACGCTTCAGAAGCAACGACGCTGTGGGGAAAGGGGAAGGAACGACGACGACGACGAAGAGGGAACAGACGGAGAAGCCTCTTCCACACGCCGACAGGGTCGGCGGATTTCTGTCTCTCTCTCTCTCTCTCTCTTTCTGTCTCTGTGTCTAGTTTTGGTTCCAGCAAGCGCGAACGAGGAACGAGGAGCGTGGACCGTTTTTCTTAAGGAAAATCTTTTTATAGGGCTCCGGATTGCATCTTGGACGGGCGTTGGCGGATTTCTAAATTGGCCGTCCCGGGTTAGCGAGCCGCTCGTGGCCGCGAGGCGGCCGCGCATATTGGCTGACCCGGGTTTGCGAAGATTTGCGTTGCAGTTTTTTTTCCTGCATTGCAGTTTTTGGTTTCCTGCTGACCCGGGTCTGGATTGACCCGGGTCAGAAGATCGCCGACCAAGAGCGCCCCAAGAAGACCCCCAGAGACCCCCAAGAGCGCTCTAGGAGCCACCCACACAGCTCACGAGAACCCCAAGACGGGCCAAGAAGGGCCAAGAAGGCCCCAAGAGACTCCCGGGAGCGCCCCAGGAGGCCCCGCCGAGACGGCCTAAGAAAGCTCCCACGGAACCCCACGACGCGCCCAGACAGCCCAAGAAGACCCCAGAAGCCCATAAGAGGACCCAAGGGGCCCCCAAGAAGCCCTCAACAGGCCCCAAGAGAACCCCGCGCGGCGCCAGGAGCAACGTCTTTCTCCAATTGCTTCGTACTGTCCTCTGTCGTCGTCGTCGTCGTCGTCGTCGTCGTCGTCGTCGTCGTCGCCCTCCGCATTCGTCCTCGTACTCGCCCTCGTTCTCTTCGTCATCGTCCTTGTGCTTCTCTTCCTCCTCGTTGTCCTCATGCTCCTCCGCGCTATCCTCACGTTCGCCACGTCGTCCTCGTCATCGACTCCTCGTTGTCCTCGCCTTCCTTTTCTTCTTCGCCTAATACGCCCAATAGACTAAAGCGGCGCTTCCCGTTCTTGTCCATTCAGGTTCTAAATTGGCCGTTTCGCTCGGGACATCCTCTAAAAAATGGAGTTGGCGTTGGCTCCAGGCCGCCTTTGTGTTCAGATCGCTCTTGGAGCGCCCAAGAGGGTCCCCAGAAGGCCACAGGACGGCTCCAGGGGGCCCGCATGACGGCCCCAGAGGCCTCCAAGATCTCCCCCAAGAGGGCCCAATCGTCAAATTCCTATCGGAAAACGTATATTTTAAGTATATACGACTTTCTCGTCTTCACGACGTCGAAGACGGTCCAAGAGTCCCCCAAGACCGACCCGCGACGGCCCAAGAGACTCTCAAGAGGCGCCCAAGACGGCCGAAGAGGGCGCCAAGACGGCCCAAGAGGCTCCCAAGAAGGCCCACGAGGGCCCCAAGAGGGGCCCAAGAGGGTGAGCCCGAATCGAAAATCGGAGCACCCCGCCCAAAGACGGCCCTAGGAGGCCCTAGGAGGCGCCCAAGAGGTCCCACGAGGCCCCCGAGAGGCCCCCAAGACGCCCCCAAAGGCCCCCAAGAGGCCCAAAAGAGGCCCCAAGAGGACTCGAAACGGCCCGCGAGAAGCCTCCCAAGAGAGCCCAACGAACTTTCACTTCGTCCCATTCTCAATACCCCGGCACGGTGGCGGGATGGACCGAGGGTCACTAGATTTTCCATCTCCTTATCCCGAATTCGGGTTACACAGCCCCGAGACAGCTCAAGAGGGCCCGAACACGGCGCCAGAGGGATCCAAGAGGGCTTCATGTTACAGGCCTCTTGGACCGTCTTGGGGTTATCGCTGGTCGTATTCAAAGTATGATGGGCCGTCTTGGAGCATCTTGGAGTGGCCGGAGACGGCCGGAGGCATCCTGGGAATTCCTGGGAGGGGTGAGGGATCTAGTCCGTTTGACCAGATCCCCCCCTGCAAGCCAGCCGGACCGAACCCCAAGGGGACGGCGGATAGCTCGGGATCTTGAAGGTGGACGCGGGGGCCGCGTGGTATCTGACCGCTTGCGCACAATACAAGTAATAGCGGTTCCAGGGCGTGAATTTGGCTGCTATTCAGTGGGTCCTGGTCGCCGAGGCATGAACCCAGAGTACTTTGCAATGGGTCGTGGCCTCGGAGGCGCGTATCGCGTGTACTTTACGAGGGATCTGCGCCTCGGGAGCGCGAGCGTCGTATATTTTCGAGGGATCCTTGACTCGGGCACCGCGCAGTCCCCTCCTGTTCGCACAAGCGTTCCAGTTTTGACGTCCCCATGTGATGCCACACCTGCAACGAACGTTCGAACATTCGCTTCCCGTTCGTGTGAGGTCAGGTTTCTCTCTCTCTCTCTCTTTCTCTCTGTCTCTGTGTCTAGTTTTGGTTCCAGCATCGCGCCCTGTCAACGCGCTAACGGGGCCCTACCTTGGAAGTTCTGGAGATGCC
Organism: Prorocentrum cordatum; assembly: GCA_963575745.1. NCBI lineage: Eukaryota > Dinophyceae > Prorocentrales > Prorocentraceae > Prorocentrum > Prorocentrum cordatum. Next base: position 18,687 of record CAUYUJ010017244.1, on the reverse strand, counting down.
GCCAAATGCGGGGATCGATGCTGACATGCGTCCCTTCATCCGTCCTTGCCTCGCTTGGCGGGCGATCCCCATTTTTTCTGTGTCTCTGTTCCCGTGCCCTCCTCCGAGAAGCCTCAGGTTATTGATACTCCTTCAAAAACCACCCCGCAAGAAGTATTCGATAGGCGTCATGGCTGACAGGCGCACGTCGGAAAGATCAGTGTCCTCGGGTGTCGACTTCGCTTCGGATTCTGCGGCGTTGGGCAGTGTTGTGAGCGACTATCGAGGCGACGTCCGATGGTGCGCAATTGCCGCCGCGTGTTCTCACTACCGTTCGAGTGTTTCGTCCCGCGGCTGGACCCGTGACCATCTCCCTTCCTCCAATCACGACGGACAGTTCTTGGCCAGTTTCGGCCTCGGGGTGCCTCCGCCGGACCCCAGGACCGTCAAGAAACGACCCGGGATAAAAACATGTGTCCGGGTGGCGGGCGAGTGGGGAGGGGGAGTGGGGACGGGGAACCGAGGAGGGAGGGGAAGGCACTCGAGGAGGTGGCAGGAGTGGGGGAACCTGCAGCGGGAGAGGGACCGAGGGGGGGCGGCGCAAGGGAGAGGGACGACAGCGCGCGGATGAGGACGAGGAGGGGGAGGGGAGGATGGGATCTAGACTTCCAGGAGTCCAGGTTGTGGAAGAATCACCCGTCGGCAATTGGGGCCGTCTGTGGGGGGGCCATGGGGGCGCCCAGGGACGATCGAACAGCGTTCTTGGCATCGCTCGGACGTGTGCATTTTTCCTTCGGGGAGGACCATCGAGGATCATCCTTGATCATTTGGCGAAAAAAAACACGCACGAACCGAAAAAAACACAGGAACTGGACGTCCGAGCGATGGCGAGCGTTCGTCCCAGCGCCAAGACGCAACTCGGCAGCTTCGCGTTGCTGCCCTTCCGTTGGCCAGCCTGGCCAGGGCCTTGTCGATCCTAGGGGCCCCCATGCTGGGCAGGTGCGGGGGGGGCGTGTCGAGGATGACGGGGGGGGGGGGGAGGAGTAGAAGAATGGAGGAGAAATGGGGAGGAGAGAGGAGAGAGAAGGAAGAGGAGGAGGAGAGCGACTACGAAGAAGGGAGGATTGCAAGGATCAGGGCGACGTCGAGGAGGAGTGGAGATAGGGAGGAGGAGGAGGTTTTTTCGTCATCGGTCCCATAGGGCATGAACTCTATCAGCGGCGACCGAGGAGGCTTATGCTCGAGCCTCGGTCGAGAGCGCCCTGTGGCGTTGCACAATAGGCTCTGAAACAAACTAGGCAGAGCGCAAGAACACGGCGCCAGCACGGTCCACGAAGCTAGCTTCGCCAGACCACTGGTGACACGCACAAGCACACTGCAGCAGCATTAAACGCGTTCGACGTGAAACGCCTCCTCCTCGGCTGCCATAAGAGGATCTTCGTCCTCATCATGGGCGAGGCGCACGGCTGCCTCGCGCAAAGCTTGGCCAGAAGGCTCCCGTGGCTCCTGTCCATCAGCAAGCAAAACACCCAAAGATCTCGACGCCTCTTCCTCGGCAGCAAAATCGTCGACGGGCTCCTCTACACGCGCAAATGCGCTGGAGGGACTCTGACTCGATGCCGAAGAGTGGTGCCGAGATGCCGTGACGACTCGATCGCTCGAATTGGCGGCCGCCTCCTTTGCCTGGATCCGCGCCTGCAGCGCGATCATACCAGGCGTCTGGACTAGGCCAGAAGCATTAACACCTGAAACGACCACCTCCTGTGGCGGTGGCTGAGACGCAGAGAAACACAAAAACGAGCTGCCTCTTCTCGTGCTGCTCGTGAGCCTCGAAGGGTCCCGATAATGGGGGTAGAGGCCATTGTATATGCGGCGGAGAATTGTCGGAGCTCCGCTCAACCGACGTTGTGAACACTCCTGCCCGAGCTTATGGCAGCGACTGGCTGTGTATGCTCCGCACACAATGCAAAAGAAAAGAGTTTTCTCGGCATCGCCCTTTAAGACTCGGCAGTGGGCAAGGGTGTGACCGAGGTTGACATCTAAAGTTTTACGCCACGTGCTACTCATGCCTTTGCACCCTCACATCGGTCTGGAAAGCGGGTCGGTCCATAAAGCAAGGCAATGCAAGCACCGCGCCCTGCCTTGTTCGAGGTCCTGCCACGCATGCCAGCCCCCTGATTTTAAAAACTTGGACCTAGGGCCAAAGCTCATACGATCAAATCTCTCATGAGGGAAGGCCGAAAGGACCTTTCCGCAAACACGTGCAACAATCCGCAGTAGTTTACATTTCCTGTCCACCTCCTCGCTTTCATTCTGAGAGGGTTGGGGGTGAGAGAGGAGAGCTGTTTTGGCCTGAGCATCTGCATGCCAGTTTCCCAAGCCGATACGACGTTCATCATCTGGCAGGGCGTCAATATCAGCCAGTTGTCGGTGCGCTGGCGTATGAGAGACAACAGGAGAATGGCCAGCGACTTCGTGCAGCAGCGATCCGCGTCGCAGACCAGCATAACGATGCTTCCTAGAAACTTGATGCCTGGGATCCGCACGGCATAACTTAACGACGGTCAGGCTGTCCCCGTACCTTCTTCCTCCGAGCTGCTGGAACATGGGAAGCAAAGCCATCGCCTGATGTTCGGCGGCCTGTGATGTTTGGGGAAGGGTGTCCAAGACCGTGCCGCGAGCAGTGGCAACAATTTCATTGGGTCGGGACCCCAAAAAGATCCAGGAGTAGGAAGCTCTCGAGAGCTCACGGATACAATGTTTGCTGGCCGAACCATCCACGCACACATCGAGCCCCCGCAAATCGATCGCGTCCCAAGGCACCGCGGCACCCGAGGCATCATACAGTTGAGGGTTAGGCTCGGGGGAAGGGGGCGGATACGAGGCTTCGGGGTAGGAGGAGGAGGGGGATGAGGAGGAGTGGAGGAGTAAGTTTTAGATTTATAGTGTTCGTGCGTTCTGTTTTTCTCTTGCAGATCATCTTCACAACGGCCATCCCGCCAACGCATGCACACCACAAAAAAAGAATGAGGCGAACAGGGCGAGAAGGATCAGTGTATACCCAAGACGCATCAACGATGTTGTAGTCAACCCTCCGTCAAGGTTCCCCTTTCATCATAGGGCCCTACAAGCTTTTTCCCCTGCGGGAAGTATCCCATTGGAAGACAACATTCTGAGAATCATCAACCGCGCCAGCATATTATTCTTCTGACATTGGCACCGCGAATCAACGTGACTGCTGCGTCCGGACAATCCTGCACCGTGCCAGAAAGCCGCTCCTGAGGCTTCAACAATCGCGTATCAACGTGACGATGGGGTCGTGCCAACCCTAAATCGCAGCCGTACGCGTCTTTGCATTGAGCAATTTCGGGCACTTAAGAAGTTCCAGAAGACCAGCCATGCCTCATATGAATAGGTTGAGGTTATCGGCGTTAGCCACGTCAGAGGTCTACCGCTTCTGCCCACGAGTGAATCAAAACGCGTCCTTGCACCTGCTGCAAACTGTAAAGACGAATGTGTTTTGGGCGCTCCGGCGAGAGCCCTATGCTGCGAAGGCGCCGCCGTCCGTGCGGGAGCCGCATGTTGCGAAGGCGCCGCCGTCCGTACGCAGGTGCGCGGCGCTCGCTCGAGAGCCACATTCGGAGGCTTCTCACTTGCTCGCGCTTCTTATCGCGAAGGAAGAGGCCCAGGGACACACAAGTAAATACTCACACATCCCAGGATTCCCCATCTACTGCCCATAGTTTCGCATATTTTCCGGGGGGATCGACGATCAGCTAATTGTGTCTGCGTGTTTTTCCCCAATCAGTTCTTGCACTGAAGGGGTCCTAGCGGAAGTTGAAAGATTTGGCGAAAGTTTCCCGCCGATGTTGGTAGCAGGCTGGGTTTCCGGGTTCCGGGTTCCCGGGTTCCCGGTTATTGGTTCCGGGCCGATGTCGGTGGGGTTTGGGTTCCCAGGCTCTCGGGTTCCCGGTCGATCTCCTCTCCTCAGCGAAAACCAGCCTTGTTTGGGTTTTTTTGGTGGTGTAATTTTCAAAACGGGCGGGCCTTTTGTCATTGATGTTGCTGCAGACGTTTCCGACGAAGGCGCGCGGCGTTGAGGCACGGACCACTTTTTGGAGGCCACGCGCCTTCCATCCTCGGAGTTGTTGCAAATGCTGAGCTCAAGGGCCGTATAGGGTGAGGAAGACTCATGCGAAACTACCAGCCAGCCCTGCCGACACATCCGGAGGCGCGACGGGAAGGCGTTCTCCATGAGGGCAAGGGGATGGAGGAGATGGAGGATGGAGGAGAGGGCGGAGCTGGAGGATGGAGGATGGAGTAGATGTAGGCCCAGAGCTATGCGAAGACACATCTGATGGCGCGACAAGAAGGAGTTACTTATTCCTGAGGGCAAAGGAATCGAGGAGATAGAGGAAAGGGCGGAGGAGGGCGGAGGAGGAGAGGAAATGAAAGAGATTAGCCCAGAGCCATGCGAAGACAAGAGTAATAGCCGACGCCGCAGTTGCAACCTTTGGCCTCTGGTGGGACCTGTTTCAGAGACAGGTCCCACTAACAGGGCTGATATTCAGAGAGCAGCAGCTTGTCCAGAAAGTATTTTGCGACGTGGCATCCACATAATGAAACAACTTTCATAACGAGGTAAATCTGGCATGGGCAGTTGCCCATAGTGCTGCCGCCCTGATGATTACTTCAATCGGGCATGGGAATGCTCAAACGAGCAAGGCATACAATTGAAAGTCTTTGAGCACATCTTGCAAGAAACTGGGGCACTGCCAACTCATCCACCATGTTCCAGGCTTCGGGCGCCAAAGCCTCAGATTGCCAAGCCAGCGCAAGACAGGGACATCGAAATGTTAGACCCGCTTTGTCCGTATCAGGGGAACACGTTGGACCCCGACATCCTTGTCTTTGTTGATTGGGGGGCAGCAGGGGGGAAATCAGCAAGGGGGGATTGACAGCCCTTCAGCCCAATGGTCACCTGTGCCGCTGGGTGCCCTCGGGGCGTCCCAGGGAAACCGGCGGGTTGGCAGCCCGATCGTCACCACAGCCCGACGGGGCTGTTGGAGAGACTCTTCCCGCCATACCACCCCTGAGGCCCGATGGGGTTACTTGCAGGAGTCCCCCGACGGGGGGGGCGCGGGAACCTAAGTCCTCGGGCAGTGGGGTGTCCGCTGTTTGAGGCCGGCGGCCAAGTGGGGGTGGCGTTGGTGGCCGTGTCTGGGGGTGGCATCTCGAGGCGCCCCGCATCGGCGGCGCAGCTGTGACGTTTGGGGCGCGTCTGTGCTGCGAGTTATGGTGCGAGGTCCGACTGCATGTGAATTCACGCAGGCACCTTGGGCACCACCTTTCGGGTTGTGTCGCCCAGGTATTCTGTCCGGGCACACAAACCTTCAGCCCAATGCCGAGGCTGAGGCTTTTTTTTTCGGCAGTGCGATGACCTTGGCTTGCAGATGTTCCTCAGACCCTTGCCCATAGCGAAAACGCGGGGCTAGGCACATGTCCATTCGACATTTCTTAAGTCCGAACCGTCCGTGGTGGATTTCGCAGTACATTTTTACAGCACCCGATCCCCAGTATTTGTACTAGCATGCAAATGCTTCTTTGGAGAGCTCTGGAGATCAATTTGGCTCCACCTCCCGCTTGATCAGTGGATGCAGTTGCGCAAAGCCAAGGCGCACCGCGGCAGGGCCAACGTAGAGGACAGTGAGTTGGGCGAGTAGTTTGACAATGGGGTGGCAGATTGGCATGTTGGCCAGGCTGTCCAGAAACTGTACCAAGGTAGGATGCGGAGGCTCATGACGAGGCTGTCCAGGCTTACGCTGCTTTGCTCAAATGGAATGGTCGGATCCTAGGGTGGTTGCCCAGGGCCACGGACATGTGGCCTGAAACGCAGGCGCGGTCTCCTAAAGGGTTCAATTTGTTCGAACAGGGCCCATCGCCCTGGCACCTAGCAAGGGTGCCAACGGGTAGCGGTTCATATCTTCATGGCTGGGTGAGCCAAGTCCGAAGTGTCAATTGGTTTCTGCAATCTGTGCGGGGGCTTCTCATGCGCAGTGGAAAAAACACGACTGCTTAAGCCGTGCCCAATGCCGTCTCACCGACGCTGCGGAACTTCAGGCGGGGCCAGATACCAGGCACATCCGTCCAGGTGTCCAGCCCCGCGCCCATGTAACATCCCAGTTTCTTCACGATCAGCCCACCGTGCATGAAAACGAACGTACGCAAAGAAAGGGTTCGTGACAATGTCATGCCCTCGCTGATTCCGTGTGTAGATTTATAGTGAGAGCGCAGCTTGTCTTAGCGATTGAAGACGGTCAATTCCGATATAGTTGCACCTTGGCCCGGATACGTGAAGCACGATTGTGCATGACAGATGGTGGGTTGTTGTTCGCCTTGATGAGTTTGTGTTTGAATTGTTAGGTTCCCACATCTCCTCCTCACTCCCTCCGTGTTTCCTGCATGAGCTGCTGCACCCTGCGCAGCGAAGCCAACGAGGGGTGCGGGGTGGATTGGGGGGTGGGATCTACGGAAATACGATTAGTTGCTACCTGTAGGTTGTTCCTGTTCAGTGGCCGCCCCGCTACGCAACAACAGAGTGTGGCCCCCTTGTTTGTGCCATGATACGCGAAGCACGATCGAGCACGGCACATCAGGTTGCAGTTCGCCTTGCTGAGGTTGCGTTTGAAGTACGATTGGTTCATCATATCTTCGTGTTTCCCTACGTGATCCTTGGCATGAGCTGCTGCGCACCAGCGCAGCAAAACTATCGACACGACCCGGGGGGGAAGGGCATCAGCGGGGAGGAGGCCGCAGTGCACACCGCCGACGTGAGGCGATTATGTCATTCGCAGTGCAGTTGTTGAACGGCACCGCCGTCACGGTTTCATGGACCGCACGAGGAGGAGGGGGAGGAACGGGGGAGGAGGAGGCGCAGGAAGGGGGGCGGAGGAACAGCTGGAGGAGGAGGAGGAGGAGGAGGAGGAGGGGAAGGAGGAGGAGGAGGAGGAGGAGGAGGAGGAATGGGATGCGGAAGAGGAGCAGGGAGGAGAAGTAGGAGGAGGAGGAGAAATGAGATGAACATGGGAGGAAACAGATAGTCGGAGGAGGAGGAGGAGGAGGAAGAGTAGGAGGATGACGACGATGAGGAACGGGAGAAGGAGGAGGAGGAGGAGCAGGACCAGCAGGAGAAGCAGGAGGAGAAGAAGCAAGGGAGGTGGAGGAACAGGAGGAGCAGGAAGAGGATGAGGACGGGGTAAGAGGAGGAGAAGGAGGAGGAGGAGGAGGAGGAGGAGGAGGAGCAGGAGCAGGAGCAGGAGCAGGAGGAGCAGGAGAGGAGGAAGCGGAGGAGCGAGGAGGCGGAGGAGGAGGAGGAGGAGGAGGAGCAGGAGCAGGAGCAGGAGGAGGAGGAGAAGGATGAGGAGGAGGATCAGGAGCAGGAGCGGGAGCAGGAGGAGGAGGGGGGCGCGGATTGGCCGCACCCACCGAGGGCGACGGTGGAGCTCGCAGGCGGCATGGGCGACGTGGCGTTGGCCCGTGCGGAGGCCGGCCTCCCGGCACCCTCGCGCGCGCTGCAGTGCTTCCTCCCCGCCCGCCCTCGCCGCCCGCGCGTCCTCCTCTTCCTCCTCCTCTTGCTCCTCCTCCTCCTCCTCTTGCTCCTCCTCCTCCCCTGCTCTCCTCCTCCTCCTCCTCCTCCTCCTCCTCCTCCAATTCCTCCTCCTCCTCCTCCTCCTCCTCCTCCTCCTTCATTCCATCCATTCCTCCCCTCCTCCTCCTCCTCCTCCTCCTCCTAGCCGCCGCTCTGGCGCACAGCGCGCGAGGGGCGGCCGCGGCGCAGGCGGGCGGATGGCCCGCCGCGGCGCCACGCGCATCGCGGTGGCGCGGCCCGTGTGCCAGTGGATCCTGCGGGTGCTGGGGTACAACCCGATGTTCTGCACGGGCGTTCGCCTCCAAGAGGTCGCCATGTCTTGCAGCAGTATGGACGTGGTGATGTTAGCTGGCACACAAGCTACGCATAGGAGGACTGAGGAAGTTCTCACTCGAAGGATTGGGAAGAGGATCGTGCTGGAGGCCGAGGCGGGCGTGGGCGAGTTCACGAACAAGAGTACAGGCTGTGCTATAGTCCTGGGCCAAAAATTCAAGGAGCAGCACGTGTGCAGGACATGGCCGAGCCCTTCTGGTGCAGAGGGCCGCGCCCTGGCGGCGAGGGTTCGCCGTGGCCCTTTGGATATGGCAGCAATCGTGTTGTACTTCCCGCCGCAGCCCAGGCATGCTCGCTTGGTCCCTCACTACAAAGAGACGGCCCGCATGTTGGCGCAGTGGTACGAGGCAGTCTTACAGCAATTCTTTACGCTTCGCGTATCCCCACCAGCCCATCTCACAGCAACAACTCTCGCGAAGCATGCCGACAGTCGTGTTTTTCAGGCGTGTGTCCGCTTGGCCCCGCATATCTCCCTTGTTCCTCCTTCCTCCCGCCTCCTTGTACATCCTCCTTGTGAGGGGAGCGGGAAAAGGACGAGGCGGAGGAGGAGAGAGAGAAAGCGCTCCTCGTGATTTGAGTCGTTTGGGGTTGCTCGTCCTGGTGTGAGTCGTTGGGGCCCTTCTTCCTGGTGTGAGTCGTTCGGGCTCTTCGTGGTGTGAGTCGTTCGGGCTCTGCGTCCTGGTGTGAGTCGTTCGAGCTTCTCGTGGTGTGAGTTGTTCGGGCCCCTCATCCTGGTGTGAGTCGTTCGGGCCCCTCCTTGTGGTGTGACTCGTTCGGGCTCCTCGTGGTGTGAGTCGTTCGGGGCCCGCGTCGTGGTGTGAGTCGTTCGGGCTCCTAGTGGTGTGAGTCGTTCGGGCGCCTCGTCTTGGTGTGAGTCGTTCGGGCCCTTCCTTGTGGTGTGACTCGTTCGGGCTCCTCGTGGTGTGAGTCGTTGGGGTCTCTCGTCCTGGTGTGAGTCGTTCGGGCTCCTCGTGGGGCCTCTTGGGGGCCTCTTGGGGCCTCGTGGGGCCTCTTGGGGGCGTTTTGGGGGCCTCTTGGGTGCCTCTTGGGGGCCTCTTGGGGCCTCGTGGGGCCTCTTGGGGGCCTATTGGGGGCCTCTTTGGGGCCTCTTGGGGGCCTCTTGGGGGCCTCTTGGGGCCGCTTGGGGGCCTCTGGGGGGCCTCTTGGAGGCCTCTTGAGAGCCTCCTGGGGGCCTCTTGGGGCCATTTTGGGGCCTCTTGCGACCTCCTCAGAAGCGCAAGTGAGAGCTGCCCCCTGAAAAAGGACAAAATGGGCCCAAAACCTTTGCAAATCAATGATTTTGCTATGAGGGAAGATGAGCGCGGCCCCCTCAGAAGGCCAAAATGTGGCCAACACCATCGTAAAATCAATGGTTTCTGCTTCAAGGACGAGCAGAGGGGCCAAACTCTCCCCCCCGTCGGGGCCAGAATCCTCGTGAGGGTCGTCGTTGTTTGGCCCCCCCCCAGGAGTCGAAAAAGGCACCCTTGCCACCACTCGGGGCTCCCTCTCCAGGTCCAGGGGAGGGGGTAGGGGGAGGGGTAAACCCCTCCCCGATCGGGAAGAAGGGGGGTTGAGGACAGAGCGGGCTCTCTAAACCACGCACGCCCAAAGGGCTGGTGGGACTCCGTGGTATGAGTCGTTGGGGCCCCTCGTCCTTCCTTGTGTAACTCCTTCGGGCCCCTCATTGTGTGTACGTCGTTCGGGCTCCTCGTGGTGTGAGTCCCATCCTTGTGTGTGAGTCGTTCGGTCCCCTCCTCCTGGTGTAAGTCGTTCGGGCTCCTCGTGGTGTGAGTCGTTCGGGGCCCGCGTCGTGGTGTGAGTCGTTCGGGCCCCTCGTGGTGTGAGTCGTTCGGGCGCCTCGTCTTGGTGTGAGTCGTTCGGGCCCTTCCTTGTGGTGTGACTCGTTCGGGTTCCTCGTGGTGTGAGTCGTTGGGGTCTCTCGTCCTGGTGTGAGTCGTTCGGGCTCCTCGTTGGGCCTGTTGGGGGCCTCTTGGGGCGTCTTGGGGGCCTCTTGGGGGCGTTTTGGGGGCCTCTTGGAGCCGCTTAGGGCCTCTTGGGGGCCTCTTGGGAGCCTCTTGGGGGCCTCTTGGGGCCTCTTGGGGGCCTCTTTGGGGCCTCCTGGGGGCCTCTTGGGGGCCTCCTGGGGGCCGCTTGGGGCTATCTTGGGGCCTTTTTGCGACCTCCTCAGAAGCGCGAAGAAGCGCTGACCCCTGAGAAAGACAAAATGAGGCCAACACCGTCGTAAAATCAATGATTCTGCTAAGAAGGAAGAGGAACGCAGCCCCCTCAGAAGGCCAAAAATGTGGCCAAAACCGTAGTAAAATACATGATTCTGACTTCACCGACGAGTTCAGGCGCCAAGCTGCTCCCTCCCCCCTCGGGGCCAGAATCCTCGTGAGGGTCGTCGTTTTTTTTTTGGGCCCTCCCAGGAGTCGAAAAAGAATCCCTTGACGACCCGCCGCCCGCCCTCGCCAGGCCCAGGGGGAGGGGGGAGGGGGAGGGGTAAACCCCTCCCCGAAGGGGAAGAAGGGGGGTTAAGGACAGAGAGAGCTCCCTAAACCACTCACGCCCAAAGGGCTGGTGGGACTACCGTGCAGATGTACACCGCTGGTGTACGCGGACCTGAACGACGGCATGAGCATCAGCAGGATCGCGGGCCAGTGGCAGCACGTGGAGTCGCAGTCGATGGGACCAGGCCGAGCTCGAGAGCAACGACGTGGGGGCGCGGGTGAAATGATGAGGATGGTGAATGAGCGCCACCACATGTACATGATGAGTTCTCGTAGCCAGACGTTAGAGCACACGTGTTACAACGCGTCTGGACACAGCAGATGCATCGACTACCTTTTCATACCAGATGGCATGATCGATATGGCACAGAAGTTCTCCCTTTTATTCTGTTTGGGAGCGGGGCTGCAGGCTTTCACGGGGGCCCCGCCGAAGGACCACATCCCAGTCTACATGGAGCTACACGGCATGCAGGCGATTTGCACGGCGGAGACGCTGACACCAGCACCAGAGCGCATGAAGTGGAATCAGGACGACCTTATGCAGTGTCTACGACGAGGGCATCGTCGAGTCGAGTTTCTTGAGAAGGTGGAAGCACGCCTGCATGAGACGGAATATACTTGGAGGGCTATGCTGACCGACGGGAGACCAGACGAAATTTTTCTTCACCTGGAGGACGTGCTGGTAACGATCGGGCAACAGATGTTTGGCCATGTTGTATCTAACGGCCCAGAATACAGGCGAGCAGCGGCAGAACGAACCGAGCTTCTGAAAGAACGTGCTCGACTACGACGATCTAGACAGGACATGAAGGAGGATTCCACGGAGCTGAACGAGTGCGAGGAATAGCTGAAGAGGCTCAGTCAGCGCCTACGTCGAGAACGGCAGCAATTCGATCAGCAACGTCATACCGCTCTATTGGACGAGTTTGACGAGGCGTGGCAGGCCCGTCGTCTTGCAGAGCATGGGGCTTTCGAGGCAGGCGGCGCGATGCCGCTTCGGACCGAAGAGAAGGGACGGACGGCTCCTGCGTGGGGGCTACTTTGCAGAACAGGAGTTGCTCGACCACTGGGGCAAGAAGGGCAGGGACGGGGGCGTGTCGGCTCGTGCGATCGCCTTTGAGGACTGGCTGAACGAATACCCACCTGGCCCCACCCCCTACATCACGCCCGAGGACTGCGAGCTCGCTCAGAAGGACCAGTGGAGAATCAAGAAGTACTTCAGGAGTGCCAGCAAGAGACGCCTGGTGCCAGCAGGGGCCCCGCCAGCTGAGATATGGTTGATGCGCATGGGCCCAGAGGCTAACATGGACACCAAGGGGCACGGGGTAGGTTACGAGCAAGCAGTCCCTGAGATGAAGCTGTTTGGGAAGATTCTGGAGGGAGGCCTACGGATCGTTCGGGCTACGAATCGAACCCCGCTCCGGTGGCGCATCAGTTCTGGAGCACAACTTCGGAAAAACGCCAAGCCAGGCCCAGTGGGCCGCAGGGCGGTCCATGTACTGCCGACTGTTGGGGAAGCTTTCTACTCAGGCCTTCTTCGGGTTCCTCCCATGGTCACGGAGCACGGCTTTTGTAAAGGCAGACGTCGTGGAGGAGCTATTTTAGTCGCGCAGCTCCTCTGCTGGCGCCTTCGGCGGGCCGGGCGTTCGTTCGCGTTTACATTTCAAGACATGTCCAACGCTTTCGCCAGCGGGGGCTGGGGAGACCTGGACCAGACGGTAGAGCTCCATGCAGAACCTCAGGATGTATTTGCGCGTGTTCAACGCTTTCGATGCAGTGTGATCTGGCTCGAGACCATGGAAGGGGGGATGTGCATCAAGACGGGGGAAGGAGAAACGATGGGAGACCCGTTTGTCGTGAAGCTCTTTCGTGGAACCTTTGCTCGGCCCATCCTGCAGTTGCTTCATCGTCCTAGAGATTTGGACAAGTCTGCTGCTGGTTTGGTGGCTAGTTGGAGAGATTTTCGCGCGGGCGTCGGTGGCTGCCTTTACGCCGACGATATCTTTCGAGCTCACGTGGCCCAGCCTCACGGCACCGTGGGCAGTTTTTTTTTTCGGGTCCTGAAGCAGGCTGATGTGGCCCTTTCGGAGGAGCTGGATGATATTGGGTATGCACAAAACATCGGGAAGCAGGAGGTTCAGCTTTGCTTTCAGGGACCTGGGGCCTTACACTGTCAACAGTGGGCGAGGGGTCAGGGTCGAAAACAAATGGCAGGAGATCTGCAGGGGCACGTCAGGTACCTGGGCCCCAAAATTAATATGCTGTTATCTTCTTCAGTGGAGATCGGTCGCAGAATTCAAGCTACCGCCGAGTCGTACCATGCCTTGGGCCAGATATGGTCCCTGGAGCTGCCGTTCCGCTGGAAGCGGACCATGTTTCTGAGTTTCGTGCAGAATGCGGCTCTCGCTGGTTTAGAACCAATGCTTCTCACCACTCGCCAATATCGCGAACTCGACTCGCTTCTGGCTCGCTATGGGAGGAGGGCATTGCAAGGGAAGGCGACGACGAAGGTGGACGGGAAGATCCGGTCGTGGTCGAATAAGAAAACGATGCAGCATTGGCGCCTCGCTAGTTCTGAGACGGAGTTGCTGGTCAGGCGCCTGGGGTGGTACCGTACCTGGGCCCTAACTCCGAAGAACCACAGCCAGGAGCTTTGCTTGTTGTTCGGGGCCCTGGGCCTGGCTGTGGGGGGGGGCAACCGTTGCATGGCAACACAGTTATCCTCAGAGTGGCATCTCCGTGGCTCCTTCGACTGCGGGCTGACTTTCGGCGTGCAGCAGATGCGCTTGACGAGGGTGACCTTTGCGCCCATTTTGCTCGCTGTCCAGGCGATATAGTGAACGATGGTTATCGTGAGTTCTGGACTCGCGTGGACTTTGCGGAGATTCGTGCACGCGAGCTGGCGCAGGCGTTCCCTCCTTCAGACCTCTATACGAAAGAAACGCTGGATACCCCAGGAGTACCTCTGGAGTTCCCTTGGAAGTGTGAATGGGTTCCGGAGGCGGGGGCGGTATGTGGGCGCGGGTTCCAGGCCAAGAGGGACCTCATGAACCATTTGCGTCAAATACATCAAGTACAGAATCTAGCTGCTACGCTGACCCCGACAAACACGCGCATAGCGTGTAGACGTGTATTCGCTAGCCAAGATAACGCTTACAAGCACCTCCAGAGGGCCCTGATGAGTGGTAAGTGTCCGTCAAGGGGTTCGGCAACTTTCTCGGGAGTTAGGCCTCCACCGTCATTGGTATGCAGAGAATGCGGATATCACGACAGCGATCTGGACAACTTGTGCAGCCATTTGGTCACGCGCCATCTTCCGTGTGAGGTGGGCCCGTCCATATCACCTGCCCCAGAGGCAGATCTCGGAGTATCATTCTCTCCTGGGCCAGCCGCTGCTCATGTCGGAGGCGGTGGCGATCGAGGATGTGCTGGAGCGCCCCGCGTGGCTGAGGGACCCGTCGTCAGGCCCTGCGAGCAAAAAGGGCCGTGGTGGCGACGCAGGCGGCAGCAACGTCAGGGAGGAGGCGAAGAAGGCGGCGCGCGGGCAAGACGCGCTGGTCAAGCTGGTGCTCATCCTCGGCTAGCTCCTGCGCACGGACAGCCGCGCTCTGGCAGAGGTGTCGAGCACGGTGCACCGCGCGTGCGACATCTGCGCGGACACGGACTTCGCGGCGACGAACGAGAGTGCGGGGGCGGACTACAACGACCAGTCGCAGGAGCTCAAGGCCAAGGCAAAGAAAGGAGAAGCCGTCGACTTCCAGAGCAGAGGACCGCCCTTCGTGACCATCTTCGCGACGACCATGCACTGGGCGGCCTCGCAGTACAACAAAGAAGGAGTGAAGCAAGAGCCGTGAATGGCCACTGCTCGAGAGTTCTACAAGGAGTACCTACGCAAGGCGTCGGCGGCACAAGTGGGAGAGCTGGTGCTGCATTGGCAATGGAAGCGCAACAAGAACAAGACGGAGAGCAACCCGAGGGGCAGGTTGATCATTGCCTTCGACACGCCGCGCCCGAGGCATGCGCAGCTGATGCAGATCACGACGGCCCTGCTCGAGACGCTGAAGGCGGAGAGGCGCGTCGGGCCCGCGCCGAGGGGCCCACTGGAGCGGGGCGCTTCGAAGCTGCTGGCGGGGTTGAAGTAGACGGGCGCAGCCCAGGCACAGTAAACGGAGGTAGAGGTAGCAGCAGTAGCGGCAGCAGCTTTTTATAGTCAAGTATGTTGCCCTTGAACAGCGGGCCCGTATCGGATTCCCGAGGTGTCAGTCACCAACATCCGCTGCGGGCGAGTGAAAGGTTGGCCGACCTAATTCGTAGGGGTTTAGTGTATTCTGAAGTTTTGAACCCACGACCCCCCCCTTCCCCCTCAGCTCATGGTTCTGGAGTGTCCAATACCCCGACCATCCAAAGAGAGGGGGGGCCTTCAAGGGCCAAGGGCAGGGGCAAGGGTAAGAAGGGTTTTCGGTAGCACTCTCACTGGTCCCCAAGAGCGGGCCCTCCGTAGGCTGCGTGCCGTCCAGGGGGTGCTCCTAGGGGCGGCGCGGCGTCCGTCGTGAGCCGCGGGCCGCATCTGACGGTTTGGCGAAGCACGATTCGCCCCCCAGAGTTCCCCTGACTGTGAAGGTAGGCGGTGTAGGCAGGCGTCTCACGGTTGCAGTTGAACTCCCACGGGCCCAATCCCAATCCCAATCCTCCTCCGCCTCTTCCGCCCTATCTCCACTCCTCTGCGACGAGGGGATTCCTCCGCCGCCGGCTGCGGGGTCCGCGGTCTCAGTCCCGCGCGCAGTTCCTCAAAGGCAAGGTCTGTGGATCACCGCGCGCGTCACAGAAAGTTCGGACCAGCATTCATCGTTATCTTGCGTGGACGCCATTGCACTAGTGGTGCTTGGCTCACTCTTCCAGAAGATCCTGCAACGCGCTGCGAAGCGTAAGCTCCCTCCTGCTCAACTGGGGCGAGGACGACAGCGTGAAGTTAGAGATTGCGCAGAGGTGCCATGCCACACAATACTTCCAGTCCTGAAGCTGGTGCTTGACATTGTGTCCAACCGCCTTATTGTGCCCCCCTCCCTTCGCTGTCGCCGCCCCTCTCTTCCCCTGCTTGCTCTGAGATGTCTCGGCAACTGGGTGTCAGCTTGAGCATCTCGTGCCCGTGCTGGCCCTGGCTCGAGGTGGTGTATCCTATGGATGGTCCTGTGTCGCCGACGGGAACACCGCACGGATGACGCGTGCAGGGTGTGAAGCAGCGGATCCATTGCGAGCGTGGGCTCAGCGACGGGGGCTACGCTACCCCTCCACAGCGTCCGCGTTTGCTGTTTCTCTGTCTATCTCATTAGTTGTGTGTGTTCTCGCTCTCTATATCTATCTCTCTCCCGTGGTTTCCCTCTTGCTCTCTCTCTCTCTCTATATATATGTGTGTATATATACATGTATACATACATGCATATACAACACGTATATATATATCTATATATATATATATATATATATATATATCGATGTATCTCCTCTGTCCCACGATGATTGTGTGTGTGTGTTTTCTCTCTCTCTCTCTCGTTCTGTCCCTCCTCTCACCCCCTCCAGACATCCCACATCGCATGTTTCCTCCACGTGGATGTCAGGTGGTGTACGCCCGTTCGCTGGACCGGGTGTGCATCCCGCTTCGTTATGTCAGGACCTCGGGGCCCAGCGAGGGCTGGCCTGGGAAGCCGAAACTGGCAGAACAGCTGTTTGTTGTGCTGTGTGTTTTTGGTTGTGCGAACGACAGGAGTTGTTTCTTTGTTATCTGTTTGTTCTCTCTCTCTCTCTCTTTCTCTCTCTCTGGCGGAAACCTGAAGACAACGATCGCGCGATGGCGCTCTTCGCTCTATCTTTCTCTATCTCTCTATCTTTCTCTCTCCAGGTGGAAACCGAAAGATATCGATAGCGCGAACGCGTTTTTCTTTCCTGTCTCTCTCTCTCTCTCTTTACCTCTCTCTCTCTCTTTCCTGGTGGAATCCTGAAGATAACGATAGCGCGATCGCGCTACTCGCGCTTTCTCTCTCTCTCTCTCTCTTTCTTTCTCTTTCTCTCTCTCTCTCTCTCTCTATATATATATATAGATCGCTCTCTCCTGGTGGAAACCGGAAGGTAAGGATAGCGCGATAGCGCAGTAGTTATTCCCCGGACCTCTCCTGGGTGGCGCTCTGGCCAGAATTTCGGGGAGCGAGCCCGGCCGTGGGCAGAATTTCGCGGGAGACCCAGAGCGGCGAAGAGACGGGGGAAGGAGGAGGAGGTGGTGGAGGAGGAGGAGGAGGAGGAGGAGGAGGAGGAGGGAGGAGGAGGGAGGAGGAGGGGGAGGAGGAGAGGAGGAGGGGGAGGAGGAGGAGGAGGTGGGCCTCCTCCCACTCCTCCACACCCGCCTCGTCCGACGCTTCCTCGCACCCCGACCCTGACTCTGACTCTGACGCCTGGCATCGCTCGGCCGTGCGCACCGTTCCTCTGCGAGGGTCATCGAGGAGCCTCTCTGATCATCGTGCGGAGGAACAAAAAAAAGGCACGCGCGGGGAGCCAAAGTAGAACGCACGAGGGATGGACGCCCGAGCGATGGCGAGGACTCTCGGGCCGAACGAAAGGGGGGATAGGGCAAGGGGGTATTACGAAATCTGCTGCATGCAGCTGGTTTCGGCCCCGCCGCCGGGCCCATCCCTCGATACATGGGCGCCTCCTGGAGCCGGGAGGCGCTGGGAACATCAGCTACGTGAGCAGATTCTCTACCCTACCCTTTGCTATCCCCTCTCTTACTCCTCCTCCTCTGACTCTGGTTCTGACTCCTCCTCTGACTCTGACTCCTCTTCCTCCCCCCGAGGCTCTGGCTCCCCCTCTGACTCTGGTTCCGACTCCGCCAGTCCTCCTGGCCTTCTCCTCAGCCGAGCCGGTGCTCCGCCCACCGCGCCTCGGGCGCCGCCCCCCCCCCCCCCTCGCGCGCGGGCTGGGCGCACAGGCGCTGCCGCGGCGCTCCGTTCTCCTTTCTTTCGGAGAATCGGAGGTGGACAGACCTCCTACCCTGACACGTCGATTCAGGAATTGGCCGTTTTTTCGGCTCGCGAGAGGGCGTCGCGGCCGTCATTTTTGCGGGTCCAGGTCCGTCGGTTTCGGTCCCAGGCAATTTTCACGAATGGGAGGTTTACTAAAGGGAGGTTTGTCCACCGGCGAAAGAAGAAAAAACACTATAAACATAAACTTTTGGGCGCTCCGCGCGGATTTCTTGGATCCGCGCTGGGCCCCCCCCCCCCCCGGCGGCGCCTCAGGGGGGGTCCAGCGCAGATCCAAGAGATCCGCGCGAAGCGCCAAACAAATATGTTAATGTAGTGGTTCTTCTTCTACCCTCCTCCTCTCTTTGCCGGCGGCCCCTCCGCCAGGGACGGGCCAGGGCGCCACGAGCAGTGGCGAGGTGTCCATAGGTCCACCAAAGAATGGTCTGAGATCTCTTTGTGGTTTGCACGAGATGTTCTTAGAGCGTTTCTGGCTAAGGCCGTCTCGGTTTCATGCATCGGCTCTAACTACTATGTTCTGCGAACATATGTTTTCGTGATTTCGACATTTCTCTGTTCTCAGAGAACTTCGAGGTAGGTTTCAAGGAATGCTGGGGCGGTCCATCCCTGCCTCGAGGCAAGATCGGGCTTGGCGAGGGCTCGATGTCCCTGAGCCTCCCAGATGAGGTCGGAGCAGACGGGTGCGGAGGATCGTGCCGCATCGCCAATGCATCGCCGATCCGGCTCGATGTGGAGCCCGGTTTCCTCCACGCCGACGGCGCCGATGCATCACCGGCGTCGCCGATGCGTCGCCGATGCATCGCCGATGCATTGGCGATTCGGCGCGAGCCCCCGACCCCAATTACTGGGACCCCATTTGGGAGACCTCTAGTGTCAGAGGAGGAAAAGGTACTTGTCGTGGACTTGGCTGCCGCTCGAGACACCATCGAATGTCTGATCATGGCAATGGCTTCCGCGCGAGACGTCCTGGTATTTCTTAGCTTGGCTGGGTTCTGCTGATTTGGCGGGTGTATGTGCAAGATTTGTCGGATATCGTCTAGACCTTACAACCGCTGACGCCGACCCAGCAGGACGACGACGACGGCCAATACGACAACGACAACGACGAGCTGATGACCCTGTTACAAGTTCGGGACATGGAGCGGGCGGTGGAGGGAGGGGGAGGAGGAGGAGGAGGAGGAGGAGGAGG